>JALQSN010000257.1:0-68719 GCA_023690525.1 Holotrichia oblita
TAGTAAAAGCATTTTCCGCAGAGAACCAAGAGCAACAAAAGTTCGATGATAAAAACGAAGTTTATAAGGACACCTACATAGAACATAGTGTCCGCAACGCCAAATACCAGTCGGTTTTTCAATCAATTTCGCAATTAAACGTGCTTACATCTATCATAGTCGCACTATTTTTCACTTCAATAACGGCACTATTTCAATCGGTCAGTTCGCTACTATATCGACCTACTCACTAATGCTTGCGAACCCTATGCTGTCTATCAGCAACCATTTGAACTCACTGCAAAATTCAATCGTCAGCGCTTCCCGTATCTTCACATTTTTAGACACCGACAACGTTATGAAGGAAACGCCTGACGCCGCCGGCATAACCGGTAAACCCGAAATAATCGTTCGCAATTTAGGGCTTACTGTTGACGAAAAAGTTATTTTAAAAGATATTGACTTAACCCTTCCGTACGGCAAAAAACTGGGAGTTATGGGTCGCACCGGCAGCGGAAAAACCGCTTTACTAAAATGTCTGTCAAGATTTTTTGACGCGACAACGGGCGAAGTTTTTATAAACGGAAAGAATATAAAATTTTTAAAAATCGAGGAAGTCCGCAGGCAATTCGGCTGGGTATATCAAGACGTATTTCTTTTTTCAAATACAGTTGACGCAAATATCGCCTTCTACGACCCCGAGAAAGACTCAAAAGAAAAAGTCAGAAAATGCGCCGAATGCGCTGAAGCCCATTCCTTCATAATGAAACTCTCCGACGGCTACGAAACCGTTGTGGGCGAAAAAGGACACGGCTTGAGCGGCGGTCAGAAACAACGTTTAAGCATAGCCCGCGCATTGTATAAAGACGCGCCCATTCTTTTATTAGACGACGCCACTAGCGCGCTTGACCTTTCAACCGAAGCGAAAATCCTTAGCAATCTAAATAAAGACTATCCCGACATTACGCTTGTAATTTCAGCGCACAGAGCCTCGTCGGTTGTGAATTGCGATGAGATAATTTACTTAGAAAACGGTATAATCTTAGAACGCGGCACGCACACAGAGCTTATGAAATTAAAAGGCGCATACGCTAAAGTTTTTGAAGAACAGCAAGCATCCTATAAGGAGGCTTTATAATTATGGCACGCAACAGATATTTTGAGGACGAGCTTTTACCGGAAAAATTTAACGGTAAAATGGTCAAAAGATTGTTAGGCTATATCAGCCCTTACAAAAAACCGATTATAATAACACTTATTTTTATGCCGGTTATGGGTTTTGCCGCGCTCTTGCCGCCGTTTTTAAACAGCTTGCTTATTGACAAGGTTTTAACCGAAAAAACCCGTGTTAACAACTATATCCTTATGGCAATAGTAGTTTTGTCAGTATGGTTTACTGTAGCTTTGAGCGAAGTGCTTTACAATTTTATCAAGTCCAAAGTCCTTGCAAAAACCTCATACAGTATGGTCAGAGATTTAAGACGGGATTTGTTTAAGCATTTACAGAAATTATCGTTTGATTATTACGACAACCGCCCCGCCGGTAAAATTTTAATCAGAGTAACAAGCTATATTGACGAACTTTCAAATATCATAGCCAACGTTTTAATGGGGCTTATCGTAGACTTTTTAAAAGTGATTTTAATAGTAATTTGGCTTTTTATTATAGATTACAGATTCGCGCTGATAAACAATTCTATGGCAATCCCTATTGCCGTTCTTATTCTCTTAATCAGATCAAAAATTGCAAAAAGATATCACTTTTTCCGCAACAAAAACTCTAACCGCACCGCGTACATAGCCGAAAATATACAAGGTATTCCGGTAACTAAAGCGTTCAACCGCTCAGCTTACAACACAAGAGTCTATGAAGATTTATGCTTTGAGGTCAAAAAATCGTGGTGTAAAATAATCAGATTGAACGAATTTTTATGGCCGGTTATGGACTTTTTCCCAAGCCTTGCCGTTTGCATAATTTATATAACCGCCTTTTATATAGGACCGTCATCGCTTACGGTCGGTCAGGCGGTAAGCTTTATCGGTTATATGGGGATGTTCTCAATGCCGCTTTATAATATAGCGCAGAATATCCAAAACCTGACTATCGCGACTACCAACCTCGAAAGAATATTTGAAACGCTCGACACTCCCCCCTCTGTATTTGACAGTGACGACGCCGTGGATATCGACGGAATAAAAGGCGACGTAAAGTTCGAAAACGTAAACTTTTGCTATGATAAGGGCGTTAATATTTTAGAAAATATAAACTTAGAAGTTCCTCAAGGAAAAATGATTGCGCTTGTAGGTCCTACGGGCGGCGGAAAAACAACACTCGTAAGTTTACTCACGCGTTTTTACAATCTTTCATCCGGCACGGTATACATTGACGGACAGGATATCTCTAAAGTTAAATTACATAGTTTACGCTCATATATCGGCGTTATGATGCAGGACAGCTTTATTTTTTCGGGTTCGGTAATGGATAATTTGCGTTACGGAAACCCCGCCGCGACAGACTTAGAATGTATCGAAGCCGCCAAAAAAGCCAAATGCGACGAATTCATTTCCGCTATGCCGGAAGGTTATTACACTCAGCTTGCTGAAAAAGGCGCGGGACTTTCCTCCGGACAAATTCAACTTTTATCCTTTGCCCGCACAATTATCCGCGACCCCCGCATACTAATTCTTGACGAAGCAACAAGCTCCGTTGACACAACTACCGAAAGCGATATTCAAGAAGTTTTGAACGACCTTTTAAAAGGCCGAACAAGCTTTGTAGTCGCTCACCGCCTTTCATCGGTAAAACGCGCGGATTGTATTCTTTATGTTGCAGACCGCCAAATACAAGAGGCGGGAACACACTCCGAGCTTATGAAAAAAAAGGGGCTATATTATAAATTAGCCTCCGGTAACAACAGTATTAAATAAATAGAAATATGTAATATTTTCACTTAAAATAGCTTTACCGTTTATCAAACGGATTTTTAGCTTTTATTGTTTTTTCAACTTGTTTTTAACCCTTTGTAAAGCGTTATCAACCGATTTAATGTCCTTATCTATGCTTTTGGCGATATAACCATAATCGTGTCCCTCTAAAAATAGTTTGAGTACTTTCTTTTCAAAAACGGTCAGCTTTTCTTCGATTAGCTTGTTATACTCCAGCTTGTTTTCATAATCTATGTAGTTTTCTTCGGGGTCAACATCTGATTTAACGTCAAACGCGTCATAATCAATAGAAACATAATCATTCAGCGGGCGGTGCTTTTTACGCGCCGCTTTTTTTATTGCCGAACTTATTTGGCGTTCAACGCATACAGCCGCAAAAGCCGCAAAGCTGATATCCCGCGTTTTATCGTAGGATTTGACCGCCTCAAACAAGCCTATCATACCCTCTTGTAAAAGGTCGTCGCTGTCTCCGCCGATTAAAAAAAACTTTCTTGTACGTGATCGCACAAAAGGCTTAAAGTCGTGTAAAATCTGCGAAACCGCAGTTTCGTCACCCTCCGCCGCTCTGTCAAGCAAGTTATTTAATCCGCTGTCTGACTGCTTCATAAACCACCACCCCGCAAGCAACGCCCGCGTTAAGAGAATTAACCTTCCCTTTCATCGGTATAGAAATAACCGCGTCGCACAACTCCTTAGTAAGTCTGTGTACTCCCGTCCCCTCGCCGCCGACTACAATCGCGATATCTCCTTTTAAGTTTGTTTTATACATCGGCTCACCGTCAGCCTCCGCCGCATACACAAAAATATTCTTCTCTTTCAATCGTCTTATAGTATCGTTTAAATTGTGAGTTTTGGCTATTTTAATATGCGCAGCCGCGCCCGCGCTCACCCGTAAAACCGTTTCGTTTACACTTACGCCCCGCCGCTCCGGTATTACAATACCGCGCAATCCGGCGCATTCTGCTACTCTGATAATACTTCCTAAGTTGTGCGGGTCTTCTATTCCGTCCGCTAAGATTAAAAATATTTCCTCGTTTTTTTCTCTTGCCCCGATTATTATTTCATCTAAATCGGCGTACTTAAAATCGGCGGCGTAGGCAATAAAACCTTGATGCCGCTTAGAAGGGCTTTCGCGGTCAAGAACATTCGCGTCAACAAAATCTACTCTGATTCCCCGCGCCTTAGCAGCCCCCGTAATCTTTATGCCGATACTGTCCTTAGAGTTTTTGAGGACAAGTATTTTTTCTATTGTAAGCTGTGAATTAACGGCTTCCGCTACGGCGTTTCTGCCTTCAATTATCATTTATATTTTCCTTATAAGAGCGTGAAAATTATTTTGATAAAACTTCTCTTCTTTCTTTCACTTCCTGCATTTTGCCGCACGTCATCTTGCCTTCGGAGCAAACGCCGTTTAAGCAGGACAGGCCGCTCCGCGCGAAAACATTGGGCGCAACCTTTAATACCGCTTCAAGCATCATCCACGCGATTTCGCGTATTTCCCATTGGGCGCGGTTACAGCAACGCAACTCGAAAAAGTGCATAAGTTCTCTCGCGTTCATAGTAACAATCATTTTTGTTTCGGCAGCATTCGGCAAAACAAAACGCGCGTCCTCGTTGCTCTTTTCGCCCTTACCTAAAAGCGACTGCCACTCGATATACCAGTCGTGCATCGTCTGCATTTGATTAACAAATTTTTCGACCGCTTCTCTCCCTAGCTTTTCGATACTTGGCGGCAAAATATAGTTCAATCCGTTTTCCACTCCGACATATCTTTGGGATTTTACGCTGAAGCTTGCGATACGGTGACGGGTTATCTGCGCCAAAAGCGCCCTCGAAACACCTTCCATAGAAAATGTAAACGCGGCGTGTTCAAAAGGTGACAGATGATTAAGCCTAAGTAGCATAGCGACATATTTAGATATATCCTTGCTTTCTATATTCTCTTTAATATCCGTTATGCCTTCCGCGCTGTAACACAGCTTCGCCGCTAAAGCGATAGTTTGTTCGGGGTTCGGCGTGTGCGCGATAAGCTCTAAAATTGGACTAACTCTGGTTATCATTTAAAGTATATACTCCTTCTTTTAAAATAAACGAAAATAAAATTTCAAGCCGTTCAAAATCCTCGTTCATAACGTGAAAGCCGACAATAGCCTCTAATGCCGTCGCTCTCTTGTATTCTTCTGTTGAGGAGTTTTTGGCGATATTGTTGTTATGGCAATTTTTAGCGCGTCTTGCGATATCGTTCTCGTTTTCGTCAAATTCGCAAGCAAGCTCGTTAAAGATTTTTGCCTGTGCCCTTGCGCTTACAAATTTATTGGCTATTGAATGCAGTTTGCCGCTCTTAGCGTCAATGTTCCCGGACAAAAATTCGCGTACTCTGTAAGAAAAATAAGCGTCGCCCACCCACGCGAACACTAAAGGATTGACACTGTCGATATTAACCTTCAATTGTTTTAGTTTTCCTTCCTTAAAAATCAATTAATAGAATTATACTAAATACAACCCGTAATGTCAAACAATAGTTTTGTAAAATTACAGTAGTCTAATTTTATTTGTTTTTCACTTAAAGTCAAACCGCCGGCTTCTTTATTAAATTAAATTCATTGTATTTAAAGACTTCGGACAAAAGTATAGATAAATAAATGTCTGCAAAAAACACTTCCTCTTTTCAATTTTAAAAAGAAAAAACTCTTTAAGTAGACATAATTCGTCAGTATACCCACATATAATTAAACTAATTAAATATATAAAGGTGCGCTATTAATGAAAAAGAAACTTTTATCCTTGCTTATTGTATTAATGCTTACTCTAAGCGTGTTTACCGTAACAGCCTGCGATAATCTCTCGAAAAATTCAAAAAAATTAAGCACATACAACATTGACGCGGTTTATGACGAGGCAACTCAATCCGTAACAGCCCGTCAAACCGTTGAATACGTCAATAATACCGGCGCGTCGCTATTTTCGGTTGAGTTTCACCTATACGGCAACGCATACCGCGAAGGCGCAAAATTTTCGCCGATACAAGCAAGCCAAGCGGCTACGGCTTACCCTAACGGCAGAAGTTTCGGCGATATGACAGTAGCCGTCGTTAAGGTTGACGGCGCGGAAAAAGCCGTTAAAATTGGCGGCAGTGACGAGGATATTTTAATAGTATCCTTAGATAAAGAGCTTAAAGCTAAGGCTAAAACCTCAATAGAAATTGAGTTTTGCACAAAGCTAGCTAATGTCAGCCATAGATTGGGCTATCTAGACGGCTTTGTCAATCTCGGCAATTGGTTTCCGATTGCGAGCGTTTACGAAAACGGCGGCTTCTTGAGTACTCCTTACTACTCAAACGGCGACCCGTTTTACAGTGATTTCGCAAACTTCAATGTTTCGTTCAAGGTTCCGTCAACTTATATAGTAGCGTCTACCGGCGACCGTACTGGCGAAACGCAAGAAACAACAGACAACGGCAGTTTCTCTACATTTAGATATTCAGCGACGGTAGTCAGAGATTTTGCGGCGGTATTTTCAAAAAACTTCAGCGTCGCGTCAAGACAAAGCGGCAACACAACCGTTAATTATTATTACTACCGCGATACTATGAGTGAAAGGTCACTCGATACAGCCGTGTTATCCTTAGAAACCTTCAACGATATGATAGGCGAATATCCTTACAAAACCCTCAACGTCGTCGAAACAACATTTCTAAACGGCGGTATGGAGTATCCTAATTTAGTTTATATCAGCAATAAGGTCAGCGGCCTAAAATATCAAGAAGTAATCGTTCACGAAGTAGCTCATCAATGGTGGTACGGAATTGTCGGCAGTAATCAAATCGCATCGCCATGGCTTGACGAAGGGCTTACGGAATATACAACGACATTATTTTTTGAAAAACACGCGGACTACGGCAGTTCAAGGAGTGACCGCATAGCCGAAACCTTACGCAATTATCTTGTATATGTTGACGTCTACGACTCGCTCAAAAAAGAAACTGATACTACTATGACCAGAGCGTCCAACGAATATACTTCCGAGTTTGAATATGTTTATATGACCTATGTAAAAGGTGAATTAATGTTTGATACATTACGCACTACAATCGGCGACAAAGCTTTCTTTAACGGATTAAAAAAATACTTCAATAATTATCAGTTTACATCTGCTACACCCGCTGACCTCATTTCTTCTTTCGAAAAATCAAGCAAAACCAACCTCTCCGGCTTCTTTTCAAGCTGGCTGGACGGCAAGGTAGTAATAGGCAATTAATAATACCGATAATATTTCCTAAAAACAGTTATAGAATTATAATTTAAAACTACCTAATGAAGTAAATATATAAAACTTAAAAAACAGAATATACACAACGGACTGCCTAAAAGTAATAGGCAGTCCGTTTTAAATGTTATCTAATATTATTTATATTTAGCAATAAGCATATTTTATGTTGAATAAAAGAGCAAAAACTATTCAAACAATGCGGTCATCTGTTTTATAATAGCGTCGGCGGCGGGTTGTATTTCTTTTTCGGTTTTCGCTTTCACCATAACATAGATTTTTAATTTGGGCTCGGTTCCGCTGGGACGTACCAAAGCTTTAAAGTTGTCGGACTTGTAGCTTAATACGTCCGCTGACGGCAAGCCGTCAACGCCTTTTAAATAGTCCTTAACCTCTCTTACCTTTTCGCCGCCTAGTGACTCAAGCGGATTAGCTCGCAATTTCATAAGCTTAGCGTTCATATCCTTTAGTCCCGCCGCCCCTAAGAATTCAATATTTTTAAGATAATTTTTTGAATAACCGTATTTTTTGTATATACCCGTCAACGCTTCAAACAGTGTTACCCCTTTTGATAAGTAATATTCCGCCATATCCGCTATCAGCATACTTGCGTTTACTGCGTCCTTATCTCTGACGTGCGTACCCGACATATAGCCGTAGCTTTCCTCAAAACCCAAAACATACCTATCCGACTCACCCTTAGCGTCTAACCTGCTTATTATTTCACCGATATATTTAAAGCCGGTCAAAACATTAAATACTTCTGCTTTATATGCCGCCGCTATATCAAAGGTAAGGTCGCTTGAAACAATAGTTTTTACAATAACCGGTTTTTTAGGCAACAAGCCTTTTTGTTTCTTGGCTTCTAATAAATATTCCGTCAGCATCAAACCTACTTCGTTGCCGGAAATTAAAACATAATCTTCTCCGTTTCGTACGGCTATCCCCACTCTGTCGCAATCGGGGTCGGTAGCAAGCAGTAAGTCCGCGCCGGTTTTTTTGGCTAGCTCTAACCCTAAGCGCATAGCTTCCTTTTCTTCGGGGTTAGGGAAAGAACAAGTCGTAAAGTTCCCGTCGGGCATCTCCTGTTCCTTAACGGCGGTAACGTTTGTGTACCCTCTTTTAGAAAAAACTTCTCTGACGGGAATATTGCCCGCGCCGTTTAGAGGGCTGTAAACAATTTTAAGCTTTTTAGGCAGATTATCGCCAACCGAGAGTTTTAATACCTCGTTAATAAAGCCGTCGTATATTTTTTTATCAATGTAGACAATTTTGCCTTCCGATTTTAATTTGTCAAAAGCCTCCGCCTTAACGCTGAAATAATCGGTAATAGCGTTGATTTCCTTCATAACGCCGTCCGCCGTTTCCGAAGTAATTTGACAGCCGTCCGCGCCGTAAGCTTTGTAGCCGTTATATTTTGCGGGATTATGGCTTGCCGTTACCATAACGCCCGCGTCCGTTTTCAACGCGCGTACAGCGTAAGACAGTATCGGCGTCGGTTGCAATGTGTCAAACAAATACGCTTTAATACCGTTAGAGGCGAAAACTCTCGCGCTCTCTCTTGCAAACTCAGCCGAAAAATTACGCGAATCGTAAGAAATAGCCACACTGCTTTTTTTGTTTTTCTTTAGATAATTTGCAAAGCCCTGGCTTGCGCGTCTTATCGTGTAAATATTCATTCTGTTTGTACCTGCGCCCAAAACTCCCCTTATACCGCCGGTTCCAAACTCTAAATGTCTGAAAAACCTGTCCTCAATTTCTTTATCCTTCCCCTTTATACCGTCAAGCTCGTCAAAAAGAAACTTATCATCTTTAGTATTACTAAGCCACTTTTCATATTCCTTCATCATCATAAAAATATTCTCCTCTTTCAAATCAAACGGACAAATTTTATATTTTTATTTTTCAACCTTTAAAAGCCCGCTGACATTAATTATATCATATCTTAAAGTAAAATAAAATAGTTTTCTATGAAAATATTTAAATAATTCTAAAATTCCATAAAAAACTATGTAGATTATTTATACATTTGTTAATACCGTTTTATCTAAACTTAATAATATAAATTTAATCTCTTTTATAAATCCAATTAAATCTCCGGTCTGCCGCTATTATTCTTACCTCCGCTGTCGGAATTACCGTCGGAAGATTTTTTAGAGGCGGTTTGTTTTGTTACAGTTGATTTTGAATTATTACTCGATTTCGAATTATTACTTGGTTTCGAATTATTATTTGGTTTCGAATTACCGCTTGAATTTTTTGTGTTTGAACTTAATTTTTTAGTGCCGCCGTCAGACGCATTTTTACTTGTTGCCGCCTTAGTTTTTTTAACCTTTTTGGTTTTTATAATAAAAAATATTACTATAAACGTGCCGATTTCTAAGACAAGAGCTATATGCCACCATTTGACGGGAGCTTGCGTCGTCGTAAATCCCGCGGTATACCCTAACACATAGTTTTCTCCGTCTTTCACTACGGCAATAAGTATTGAGCCGTTGGTATCAGTTCTCAAAATCTTATTTTCGTCAAAAGACATATCCTTCAATCTATCCAAAACTTGCGTATGAGGATGATTATACTTGTTCCCTTCTCCGCAGCTAATTATTGTTAATACGCTTTGACGCGGCGTAGAGCCGGTAACAAGACCCAAAAAGTTTTCATTGTTAGAAGTCTTTGAACCGTGGTGCCCCAGCTTTACTGCGTCAATATTGAAGGTTTCGTTTTTGTATGTATCAACAAACTCCGCTTCAGAAGCTTTTTCAGCATCGCCGCTAAGTAATATTTTTCTGTTTTGATATTCTATTGTAAGTATTGTCGAATAATCGTTGCCGTCCGAATAGGTATAATTAAGAGGCGCGTAAAATTCAACCGCGTAAGGTTTTGCTCCGCTAGTTACAATATCAATTGAAGCCTTGCCTGCCGGACGGTTTGCGCGTCGGCCGTCGCTTACGACGACTTCCGGAGTAAAATCATGCGCGGCTTCCGGTGTATACATTGCGTCGATACAATTTTTATACGTGACTGTATCCTTTGATTCTATGTTTACGGACGGGCCGCTTTTATTATAAAATTTTAAATTATCGTCCGCCGTGCTGTTACCGGTAAGCGTTACCGCGGGGTCTGTAAATCCGCTGTTATTGCTGATTACGTTGGGGCGGAAACTTTTGCGTGAAGGATATACATTCAATATATCGTCCAGACTGCCGCAATGGTCGGAGTCTTGATGCGTAAGTATCGCGTAATCAAAATACTTAAAGCTTGACGGTAAGTTAGATTGTATGTAATTCTTTATCGCGGACGCTACTTCGGTTTTATTTTCGCCGCCGTCAATAATCATAACCTTACCGCCGGGCAACTCTACAATTGTACAATCGCCTTGCCCCACATCGACAAAATGCACCTTCAAATCACCTTGCCGCAAAACCTCGACGCCGTAATTTCCGGTAAAGCCTTCACTTCGGCGGGCGAAAAAGCTGTCTATACGAGATTGAAATATTAATGATACAGCTAAAACAGTTGAAATTAACAGCCAAATAATAACCTTAGCTTTCATTGTAAGCTTGATATTTTTAGTGATTGTATTTACATTTTTAGTGGACTTTTTTGCCATATTTAGTTTTCTGCCTTTTAGAAGGAATTAGTATATTTTAACTAATCTATTTTAACTTATTTTAATAATAATTTTATCTTAGATGTTCTTAAAAAATCTACTGCACAACTTATCAAGCTACGCAGTAGATACGGGTGTTATTTTTCAAATTCGGACAGTATTTCAATCTTACTCTTAGATACTTCCGGTTTAACGTTGCCGTGCCGCACAAAAAGCATTGTGACAATCGCCGCTACCGAGAAAACAAGCGCGTAAGGGAACATAAATTTAAGCCCTAAATTATCTGTTACTACTCCTACAAGTATAGGGGTCAAAACTTGAGCGAGCATAGCAAAGGCGTAATAAATTCCGGTAAAGGTTCCGACGTTTTTATTATTGGAAAACTCTACCGCCATTACAAAACTATGCACATTTATTATAGCCCAACCGGAGCCGACAAGCGCAAAGCATATATACATAAACGCCATAATCAAGCCCGCATTTTCATTGTTAGCACCCTTCGGAATAAGTAATACACTCAATGTAGCCGTTAAAAAACCTAAAGTAACAACCGAAATTCCGACCAAAATAGTGTTGCGTCTGCCAATTTTACTGCCGATTATAACGGCGGGAATGAAAGCCGCGAATCCGAACACCTGACCTAAAATCATAGGCATTTCATAAGAGCTGACCGCCAAATATTGCATAGCAAATTTAGAAAAGAAGGTTTTACTGCCGTTATAAGCGATATACCACAAGAAAACCGAGCTAAGCAAAAATATAAAGCTTTTAAGTTGCGGCTTTGTAAGACTTAGTTTTTTATCGTTTTTGTCAATTAAACCGGCGTTACTTTTCTCCGCGCCGTCGTCATCGGCCAAGTCTTCCGTTATACCGGCGTCTTTAAGCTGCTTTTCTTTTTCTTCAACAAACTCATTTTCGCGGACTTTAAAAATCAACACAACCGTACTGAGAATCATCATTCCGCTTATTAAGCCTATCAACAGCCAGCTATGCGAGCCTGTCAAAAGTATTTTTACGGTTTCGCCGTTTATTTCCGCTTCCGCTGTTTTCTTTAGAAGCATCGACAACACCATTGAGACAACGCCGCCCACTACGCCCATAATATTTATAATAGCGTTTCCGTTACTGCGTAAAGGTTTGGGAGTTATGTCCGGCATAAGCGCGACCGCGGGACTGCGGTACAAGCACATAAACAATAATAGAAAACCCGCGCTTACTAACAAAAGCGGAAGCAAATGCTGTTCGTGAGCAAAGTTTACTAACAAAAACATAAGAGCCGCCAGTACCGAACCGACTACAATAAACGGCATACGTCTGCCCCATTTGCTTTTAAAATTATCGCTCCACCGCCCCATAAAAGGTAATAACAACAAAGCTAACACATTGTCGGCGGCCATAACTATACCGGTCAGAATATTGCCCGAACCTTCCGCTTTAAAAGCGTCAAAGTTAGCAAGCATAAGCGGCATTAAGGTATCGTATATATCCCAAAACATACATATAGTCAAAAAAGCTAAGCCAACGATAATAACCCTTTTTATGTTCAGTTTCAACGGGATTTTCCCATCCGAATTGCTAGCCTGAGCAACCGTATTTTCAGCGACTAGTTTTTCATTTGACTGTTCCATTTTTTACCGCCTTAATAATTCTTTAATCAGTTTATAAAGTTAGTCCGTTTCTTTAAGCTTAGAACGCAAATTTCTCTCAAGCTCCTCGTACTTAGCGATTTTCAATTTTTCTTCTTCTATCAGTTTAATTGGCGCTTTTGAAGTAAATCCGGTATTATTCAATTTTGCCTTCGCTCTTTCAAGCTCGGCGACGGCTGTTTCAAGTTCTTTTTTTAGCCGCGCTTTCTCTTGTTCATTATCCACAAGCTGCCCTAGCGGAATATATACTTCGGCTAAGTTTGTGACAACCGCCGTAGTCTTTTCCTCCGGCGCCGTTTCAACAACCGCTATATCGCTGCCCATACCCAGCTTACATATAAATGACAAGCTTTTTTTGATTACCGCCTCTTTTTTTAACGGCTTGATATAAAGACGCGTACGTTTAGATTGCGGAACATTGTAAGCTGTTCGGGTTTCGCGGATAGCTTTTATCAAGGCGATAACTTCGTTTATATCCTCAAAACTCTTTTTAAACCGCCCTTTTATACCGTAAATATTGCTTTTTACCGTATCAGCTACGCTCTTATTTTCGGACATAGGATACTCCGAACACATTAAATACCCTTGCTCTTTAGTAATCGTTTTTAAATGCGAATAAATTTCTTCCGTTACAAAAGGTATTATGGGATGCAGAAGTCTTAAAATCCCGCCCAAAATATCTGTTAAAATACTTACCGCGCGTTGCTTTTTAGCTTCGTCTATTAATGCGGGTTTTACAAGCTCAATATACCAGTCGCAAAAGTCGTTCCATACAAATTCATAACAAACGGTAGCCGCCAAACCGATTTCAAATTTATCAAACAGCTTGTTAACTTTTTTTGCCGCAATGTTAAATTTGTGATAAATCCATTTATCCTCGTCATTCAATTTAATTTTTTCTATCGGCAAAATTTCAACGTCTTCCGCGTTCATTATTACAAAACGGCTTGCGTTCCAAATTTTTGCGATAAAAGCTCTGTCGTCGGCAATTTTATCTGCTGAAAATCTGATATCGCTGCCGCAGCTATTGCCGAACAACAATGAAAATCTCAACGCATCGGCTCCGTACAAATCAATCAGTTCCAACGGGTCAACGCCGTTACCGCTGGATTTTGACATTTTTTTGCCGAACTTATCTCTTACGATACCGTTAAAAACTACGTCCTTAAACGGCGGCTGCCCCATAAAATATTCGCTGAAAATAACCATTCTGGCTACCCAGAAAAAGATTATATCGGAAGCGGTTATTAAAGTATTTGTCGGGAAAAATGTTTTTAGGTCAAGAGTTTTATCCGGATATCCGAGTGTTGAAAACGGCCATAGCCCCGAACTGAACCAAGTATCAAGCACGTCCTCGTCTTGAGTTATTTTAGAGCTGCCGCAATGCGAACATTTTGTAACCAAACCTTTTTCGACCGTAGTTTTGCCGCAATCGGCGCAGTAATAAGCGGGTATTCTATGCCCCCACCAAAGCTGTCTTGAGATACACCAGTCGCGGATATTATATAACCAATTAAAATAAACCTTTTCAAAACGTTTAGGCGTAATCTTGATTTTACCCGTTTTAACGTCCGCAATCGCAGGCTTAACAAGCTCTGACATCTTAACAAACCACTGCTTAGATACGATAGGTTCTACCGTATCGTCACATCTGTAACAGTGTCCTTTGTTGGATATATGCTTTTCAATTTTAACAAGATTGCCGGATTTTTTCAAATCCTCAACAACTTTATCGCGTGCTTTAAACCTATCAAGTCCGGAATAAACGCCGCCCTTTTCGTTAATAAAACCGCCGTCATCCATAACTCTAATGACTTCAAGATTATGCCTCAGACCGACTTCCATATCGTTAGGGTCATGGGCGGGTGTTATTTTTACCGCTCCCGTACCGAACTTAGAATCTACATAATTATCCGCAATAACGGGAATTCTCCTATTGACAAGCGGCAGTACAAGTATCTTGCCTACGAGGTTTTTATATCGCTTATCATTCGGATTAACAGCGACCGCCGTGTCGCCAAGCATTGTTTCAGGACGCGTAGTAGCCACAACAATAAATTCACTGTCGCTTCCCTCGACAAAATACTTAATATGCCAAAGGTTTCCGTCCGTTTGAATATGCTCTACTTCAGCGTCGCTCAACGCGGTTTTACAGTTAGGACACCAGTTAATTATCCTGTCGCCTTGATAAATATACCCTTCCTTATACCACTTTACAAAAACTTCCTCAACCGCCTTGCCCCGTTCCTCGTCAAATGTAAAGCAAAGCCTTGACCAGTCGCAGCTGAATCCCATTTTCTTCAACTGCTCAATAATTCTTCCGCCATACTGCTCCTTCCATTCCCACGCCCGTTTCAAAAAGCCCTCTCGCCCTAAGTCTCGTTTACTCAAACCCTCTTCGGCAAGCTTTTCAATAATCTTAACTTCCGTCGCGATTGACGCATGGTCGGTGCCGGGTACCCACAAAGCGTTATACCCGGACATTCTCTTATACCTTGTTATAACATCCTGCAACGTATTATTAAGCGCATGCCCCATGTGCAACTGCCCCGTAATATTCGGCGGCGGAATAACAATCGTATACGGCGGCTTGTCCGACTTAGCGTCCGCCGTAAAACAACCGCCCTTCATCCAATCATTATAAATCCTGTCCTCAAAATCCTTAGGATTATACGTCTTATCCATAACCTTCCCTTAAATTTAAATTCATTAAAAAATTATTTTCTATACACTAATTAAATTTCTAATAACAAAAATTTCTGTAATAGTAAATATTTCAATTAACTAAATATAATTAGAAATCCGTTTTAATTAGTATCCCGATTAAACATTATAATCAGAAAAACTCATTAAATGAATTATTTTCGTTCATAAATTAATAACGAATAATATTCTATGAAGTCAATCATACAATAACCGTTAATTAAAAACAAACTTTAAATACAAAATAGCTAAAAAGATATTAAGTAATAATCTCATTAATACTTATATCTTTTTAATTATACACAACAAATGATTTTTTTTCAACTAATATAGCCCGAATAGATTGACATATTTTTTTATATTTGCTATACTGACCTAGCTTGAAAATTATCCTCAATCAATTACCAAGCATACGGCTCTCTTCTTTTAATTTAATCCTAAAACAGCTGGAATACTATAAATAATTTATATATAACGCAAGTTCCCAATTCCCATATATCTCCATCTTTACGCTGTTATGGCTCAGTCGGTAGAGCACGTCCTTGGTAAGGACGAGGTCCCGGGTTCGAATCCCGGTAACAGCTCCAAAAATCCACTATATATGGTGGATTTTTTTATTTCTAAGCACCATATATAGCAACATTAACGGCATAAAAAATTTCATGTAAAAGTTATGTAAAAAATTTTGCAAAAACGCATTTTCTAAAGTCTCGTTAAGCAAGAAGCCGAATAACAAAGAAATCGACTTGTGAGTGCCACTCACAGGTTCAAATACGATGCTCTACGGAAGAATGCCCCGAATTTGGCTTGACTTAATTTTAAAGAAAAGTCTAAAAAAGTGTGTCGATTGGAGCAGGATAGGCAAAACCGATTATCTTAACGCAATGAAAGAGAGCGTAACCGACAGCACGAAAATCAAAGAGCTTTTGGCATCTGCCTTAACGGATAAGATAAACGACAGAGAGATGTTTATGAAGAGCGTTGATTATTCCTATTACTACGAGCAAGAGGATTAAGTCCAAATGCGAGGATGGCATATAAAGTACTTTCTGATGAATGAATTGACAAATTTATAATATTTTGTTAATATAGCAAATGGGATATATTTTTGTGAGGTATAATATGATTGACAAGCAAGATGTGCAAAACAAAATAAGAGAATACTCCATTGGTATTAGCAAAAATCAAGGTAATGCCGATAATGTAGATCGCTCTATTCAAATGGCTTTTCGAGATTTATGCAGAACAATTCGAATGCCAAGTAAAAGCGGAATGCCTAAATCTTGGTCAGATTTTGAGGATAAAGATGGAGTTAAAAAAGAATGGTCAAAAATTATTAAAAGGTTTATTGAGAAAATTATTAATACTCCAAACTTTACGGTAACGCTATTTGATTCAGAACATAAAAAGGCATGCGGTTTCTTAACAGTGAATCTAATGTTAACTTACGGACAAGCTCAAAAATGGGTAAACATGACACTGAAGAATATATTTGCACTTGAATTTTCAACAAATCCTAAACCACAATGGTTGGAGTTTGCACATATTCCCCTTGATAGTTATATTTTTGAGGCACTAGAAAAAAATTATTCTGATTATAAAAATCTTAAAATTCCGAAAAATAAAACGCCTTGGAGCAAAATTTCCAACTACGATGATTATATGGAATTACAAAAATGGTGGAGAGGCAAAAAGTCTACGGAATATCCGGGGTTAACCCCTCTTGAAAGTGAATTTGTTTTGTGGAGTGGTATTGTTAGCACTAAAACAAAATTACAAAAGCCCTAATAAATTTTATAGATACTATTAAAGGACGTTAAAACTAACAATAAATGATGTGACATAAACCAGCAGTTAAATAAAGAAAGTACCTTCATGCGAGGGTACTTTCTTTATTTTAAGTTTGAACTATAAATCAATTCACCGCAAACAGCTCATCAATATTTTAAGTTTGAACCATAAATCAATTCACTGCAAACAGCTCATCAATTTTGTTGGCTGCAAGTTTATCGGCTTCCTTTGTAAAATGAGAATAGATATTGAGCGTTGTTGAAACATCGGCGTGACCGACTCTGCCCGAAACGGTTTTAACATCTATGCCTTTGCTAATAAGCATGGTGATGTTGGTGTGTCTTAGACCGTGAGGAGTAACGTGCTGCAACCCGTGTAGTTTCTCAAACTTTTCAAGCCATCCCGCAAGCGTTGAGCCTACCATATTTTTACCATTGTTTTGGACGAAAAGCCTGTCGGTATGCTTCCATAAATCGGCATGCCATTCTTTTTCCTTGTTCCACCAATCTTTATACAGCATTAAAGCATTGATTAAATCTTGAGGCATACAAATCGTTCTTGTTGAATTGATAGTTTTCGGGTCCTTAGTATAAATTCCAAACTCACGTCCGCCATATAGACAGTTGCGCCGAACTGAGAGTGTCCCTGCTTCAAAGTTAATGTCCTTCCACTCTAAGCCCGCCACCTCGGAATTCCTAAGCCCCATATACAAATAAATCAAGAAAGCTGCACGTTTTCTCAAATCTTCCTCTAAATTAGCGAGCCGTACAAATTCTTTTGCTTCCTCTAAGGTAAAAATTTTACGTTGTGAGCCCGACTCCTTTATGGGGCTGGTGTAATCACTACTGGCATAATTACGCTCGATAAGCTGATATTTCATGGCATCCTTTAAGATTGCATGAAGTGTTCGGATTACGCTTTTATTTGAGCTGGGCGAATAAGGAAGGACCTCCGACATGATATTGAAATATTTAGCTAAAGACACGTTGAGATAGTTACAAAGCTTTGTAGCGCTCTCTACGCTTATCCTTTCGCCCTTTAAGCCGACAATTATCGTTCGTTCTGCTACGCCGCTCCCTTTAGCGAGCTTAGCAACAGAAATCTTCTTATCCTTTATAACGGCTGCCAAATCGCCCTTGATTATGGCGGCTTCTTTTGTATAGGTTCGCTCCATGAGCCATTTAACAAAGCGCTTAATGACAGGCGGGGTGATTTCGTTTAAATAAACATTACCCAGCCCATCAATCAATGTCGATAAGCGTTGTTTACATGACAGATAATAATTGCGACTTAGCTTTCTGAATTTTAGTATATCCTCAACCCACTCCGTTGCGTAATCGCTAAATTTGACATTTGTTTTATTTATAGCTATCGTTCCTTCAGATATTTTTTTTACCTCGTCACTCAATTTGAGTTGGCATTCCATTAGAAATTTTTCGGTGGCTTTCGTTTTTCCTACGCACTCCGAAGGGAGCGGATATGTTTTGCGGTATAACTTACTTTTCCTTGTATTAGGGTCTTTGCCACTGCAAATGAAATCATAGACAATAGAACCATCCTTTTTTATTCGTTTTATGCCCTTCATATTGAATTCCTCCTTTTGTCTTAACTTACCCTATAACCTAAGTAAAGCAACAAACTATTTGCTTCGACGAGCGATTTGTTTCCGCTCAAGTAATAGTCAATCTTCCCCTGCCTGCAAAGCTGACGGATAAAGAACTCCGTAACAGCTGTGTGGTTATCAAGCTGCCTGATTTCCTCAAGGCATTCCTTAATGGTGCGGCGTCTGGGTCCGTCACTCAAAAGGTAGTTGACCATGGCTTGCTTCTCTTTCACACTATTATCGCTTGTGTCAAAATCAAAGCATTGCCCACTCTCTGCCACTTCGCCTCTGCCAATGTGAGGCTCCAAGGACATATATATGTCCTCTTGCGGTATATATAGATGTTCTTTACCATCAATATACACAATGTCCTTTTCCTGATTTTTGTTAAGATTGTTTTGATTCATTTTTTGAATCCTCCTTTTTTTGATAATCATATTGTAACACATATCTAAAACGCATTTCGTCCACGCTATCCATTTCCCTTTTAGGCAGTGGTCACATTGAAAAATGGGCTAAAATGACATTAAGCTGCCCTTTTATTATCATCCAGCAGCTTAAAAGAATATGTTAAAATGTTTGTGCTTAAGCATTCTACTAAGTTGATACCGAGCCGTTGGAGCGAGCCGTTGGTGCTTTTGCTACTAACAGAACATAGTAAAAACATAAATCATCTTATAGATATAACTGAAGAAAGAGATATATATAGCAAAGATAAAGAGTATATGAAGAGAAAAAATAAATATAGATAAGAAAGCTAATAAAAATAGAATCATAGAGCAACAGAATTAAAAAATCCATTGTACTAGCTACTGTAAAAGTACTAACTGTTATTGCTACTAAGCGTTTGGAATTATAACTTCCTTGGCGAATTAAAGAATGATGGCAGCTTGATAATACAAAGCGATAACGGAATTCCGTATCGAGTTGTGGAGTGAAAATCATTTATGTTTACATCGTAAATATAACACATAACTGATTGTACGCGACTTTTAAGGATCTGTCTAAGCGCTTGGATTGAATAAGGTTCCTTAGCGAGTAAACACAGAAATATATAAATAAAACACAGAACGAATATGTCAAATAATCTTACCGAGCTGCAAATTAAAAATCATTATTGCCTATGCCGTAGATAGGATATATAGCGATTGAGGTTTCGAACAAAACTAAGTTTAAAGAAAATGCCTGTTTCATAGGGTTGTCGGTTGCCTTTAATAAGTAAATTTAGTATAATTTGATAAAAAATGGATAAAGAAAAACAAATAGATAAAATAAAGTAATCTCTCTTTTCTCCGGTTGCGGCGGTCTTGACCTTGGCTTTAAAAAAGCAGGGTGTGAGATAGTTTATGCAGTGGATTTTGATAAGGATGCGGTCAATGTTTACGAAAAAACTTTGGAATAGGCACAATTGAAAAGCGGGATATTCTTACAGTGAAAGCCGAGGAAATTCCAAACGGAGATATTCTTTACAGCTGGTTTTCCTTGTCAACCATTTTCAGTGGCGGGCAAACGCAAGGGCGTGACAGACACTAAGGGACAGCTTTACAAGGAATGTATCCGCATAATAGAAGCCAAGAAACCCAAGATAATTTTATTTGAAAATGTAAGAGGGATATTTTCTTCAAAAACAGAAAACGGTCAAAGTGTAGTTGATGCCATTAAAAGCGATTTAGAGAGCTCTTGGCGAGAGTTATAACGTAACCAGTGAGATTCTTCAAGCAAGCGACTATCGCGTGCCACAGAACCGTTTGCGGGCGTTTATCGTGGGCGTGCGTAATGATTTAGGTTTAACCTACAAATTTCCGTCTAAACAGGGCAAAGAAGGCTTGACTGTTGGAGACGTTTTAGCCTTGCCCGAGGACGCTCCCAATCAGGCAATCCTTGCTCTTCTGCCTATGGCGGCACAAGTTATTTCACTAGTGCCCGAAGGAGGAAGTTGGAAAAGCATTCCTTATGAGTTGCTTCCCGACAGATTGAAAAAAGTGCGGGATAGACCTAAGAAGGTTCACTCTACATACTATAGGCGGTTTGCAAGAACCGAGATAAACGGCACGATTACTGCATCAGCTTATCCCGAGCGCTGCGGAATTATTCACCCCACCGAGAACAGAAGGTACACTGTTCGCGAAGCCGCGCGATTTCAATCATTTCCTGATGACTTCTTGTTCATCGAAGGCAATTCTTATAGCAATCTTGTGGCTATGTATAAAGTTATCGGAAATGCAGTGCCTCCCGTCCTTGCAAAACACCTTGCAGAAAGCATTTTAGCGCAAGTGTTCGAAGATTAAATGATTTAATGGCGATATTGCCAAGCTAAGCGTTAGATGATTTATAATTGCATTTATAATAAACTCTACTTGCCACCGTGTTCATGTTTATTCATAAACATATTGTGCCCGCAGTAAACGCACTTTTTGAAAAACGGCAGAATGATTAGACCTATTCCACAAGTACAAATGCCAATCGTCCAAAGTACAACAGTACGCAAGACATTCTTAGCGCCCTTTTCGCAGACACAGCAACCCTTGCAACCCTTTTGACTGTAAATATTAATGTGTTGCTCATTTTTTGCCATAAATAATAACTTCTCCTTTTTGCACTAAGCAGCGAGTGCGAATTTGTATGTCTTAGTCCCATTCTTAATAATTACAAAAGCCTTTTTACTTCAATATCCTCGGGAACTTCAAAAGCAAATGGCAGATTATATTGATTGCCTGTAGTAAGATTGACAAGGACAACATTATCTCCATGGTTAAAATCAGAATAAAGACCCGTGGAAGCGGTA
This sequence comes from Holotrichia oblita, assembly GCA_023690525.1. NCBI lineage: Eukaryota > Metazoa > Arthropoda > Insecta > Coleoptera > Scarabaeidae > Holotrichia > Holotrichia oblita. The sequence goes on from JALQSN010000257.1 coordinate 21,330, forward strand.
TAGGCATAATCATAAGTTTTGTTACCATATTGAAGCTGAATGTAAATATCCCCGTCATCGTCATACGGCGAATTGATTTTGCCTGCATTTACGCTCTTAACTTTAATTTGCACACCCAAAAAAGTTTTGCCTGTAGCAGCGGAAGATAAACCCAAGCTTTTAGTGGTAACAGGCAAAAATGCGCTGTCAATAGCAATCTCATATCCGTCTATGGTTACCATGCTCCCAAAGGTTGTGTTAACTATACTGTCGGAGGACAGAACCTGTTAAATAAAAACGATACTCATCCGTATCGGTTTCAACATAGATATAGGCTTTAGTTTGTCAAAATTGCTTGCGGGAACTTCAAAGGCAAAAGGAAGATTATACTGTGTTCCTGCAACTAAATCAGTCAATACAACGTTGCTTCCATGATTGTAATCGGAGTATAAGCCAACGCTTGCAGTGTAAGAATGAGTATAGACTGTTCCATCGTATTCAAGCTTAATTTCAACGTTATTCAAAGAGTTGTAAGGCGATTTAGAATTAGCCGATACTTTAATTTTAATTTGTATACCTATAAAAGTTTTTCAATGCTTGTCTGTATTAAGTCCTAGCCTTCCCACAGTTAGAGGGTCGAATGTGGTATCCACAGCGATTTGATACCCCTCTATCGTTACAGGGTTTCCGAAAGCAACAGTGTGCTTTTGTCTGTTACTGTCTCCATTGCCGAACACCCCTGCTATGCCCATTATGGCAATAACAATACCGATTACAACGGCACAGCAGATACCGATAGTTAACGATTCCAATTTAAACCATTCCTTACTTGGAAATTTAGGTTTTACTTTTTGACTACTGTTTGACATAAAAAATATCTCCTTTGCATATAATGTTGTCAGTATACTACAAGGAAAGCTTGTAGTCAAGCAAAGGAACATAGTTTCCTTGTAGAATGTAAATGGTGAGTAATATATACAACAATGATAGAAAAAATGCGACTGTTTTTTCGATTAGACTTAGAGAAATAATGCAGTATGCTAATATAAGCCAAACGGCGCTTGCAAAACTTATGAACACTACTCAACAGTGTATTTCCTTTTGGTGCAACGGAGTTTATCAGCCTTCCATTGAACAAATTTTAGATTTGTGCAGAATTTTAGAAACCGACCCTAACTATTTACTCGGCTATTCGGATATGTAATTTTTCCTTCGTTATCGAGCCGTTACAATCAAATCTACCGATTTGAAGTTGCCTTAACGGGCAACTTTTTCATTATAGTCAACATGGTTCACTACTGTATTATTTAATGGATAGTCTAGAGAAACTATGCCAAAATAGTGTAAATACTAAGATAACAGAGGTTATCATATGTCATTCATTACCGAACGTAAGCAATACTTTACGGCAGTTGGCACAAAAATAAACGCAAGCTTCTTTGAAAAAATAAAGACAAGCGATAATGTGCGTTCTTTCAGTTTCGGCACTACTAAATTGCAATTTGTCAGGCACATTGAATCTTCAATAGAACGCAACAGTTATAGAGGCATAGACGAGGATTATTTTGTCTTGCATATCGCAGATTGCAAAGAACCTCTGTGGGCGTGTTTCATAGACAGAATCAAAGGCAAGAACAATGGCGTTTCACTATCCAAAAATGGTGTTATTGCTGTCTGCGAACGCATTGCGGAATTTATTGAGCTTTTTAATGCAAATAGCTACACGCACTCATTTACACAAGGAAAGTTCCACGAATGGATAAAAACCAACGGGAGCGAAATTATTTCTAAAACCCGCCTCACCCTTGGCGGCGATTGGGTTTACCTTTCTATCGACAAGGGTGAAGGCTTTGAGTTTTTTAAGATCAGACTACAAACGGTTGTAGATTATCAAGGCTGGTTTTGTGAATATATAAGATTTTGATAGAAAGATTATTTTGTAAAGATTTTTTACTAATGCAAGCCTTCTGCGCGAGCCGTTTAAGTTATTTGCGCCTCTTGTGCGAGCCGTTTACGATAAAATAGATTATATGGAGGATTTTTATGGACAAAAACATACAAGAGTTTGATATTTACAAATTTATTAATTCCGATGACGTTGCGGAGCATTGTCGCAATATCAACCATCATTTCGGTACTACCGAAATGGCGAAGTTGATTTATATGAGTAGGCTACCTAATGAGCAAAAAATGCAAGGTTATATGTGACTGATTGAAAATGCGCCCGATGAGCCTGTTCCTGAAAAGAGATGGCACATCACATACTTTACTTTTATGGGCATACAGAGATACCTTAGTGAAGAAGAAAGACGAACCCATAAAGAAATATATAAAGGACGAGACAGTGTACTATCTTACATCAAAGAGTGTACTACAAGCGGGTGCTTTGTAGACTTACGAGACAGACACAGCACTCTCAAAGATGTTGATATTCATATTCCTCACCCTTTCAAAGTCGGTAACAAGCTCGAACACATTATTACAGGCGAAACCTATGTTGTTGAAAGAGTCGGAGACACAATAGAATCTGAGGGACGTAAAAGTCGCTCACAATTTTGTTTAGGATTAACAGCGGCAAGTAGTCAGATTGGGCGAATATGAGTCCATTATGGGAGTATCCGATTTACGCTACAGTTCAAGACGTTTGAGCATAAATCAGACTTAAAGAGGTTAAGAAATGAATAATTGGAAAGAAACCGAAATGCAGGCATTACGTGATTACTTAGGCGGCGGTAACTTTAGAACGACTGACGAAAATGGTATATACGTTTATGAAGACAACGACAAAGGACTAAAAATCGAAGTGAAGCCGACCGGTGATTACAATTTTGAAGTAAAATTTAATGACGGAGAGACAACCGAAGGCGCACTTGAAGTAGTCGGAGATACTATAATTGCCACTATGCAGTTTTACTATCTAAACAACGACTCCGAAATGGATAAGCTTTGGGAGGAATTTTACGCGGAAAAAGGGAAAGTATAGCTTCTCTACCGAGCCGTTGAGGGTATAACCCCAATTATTGCAAGAGGAAAAGGCTATGTTAGAATATGTTTATATTAGACGCAAGCGCGACACATTAAAAGTTCCGTGTTCGCAACTCGAGGGAAATCTGCCCGATTTTTGCAAAACCGACTATACTGCGGAAAGCTATGTAAAAGCAGTAAATGAAGCGGAAAAATGGGAAAGCTACCTAAATACAAAAAAAATCAAGGAAGAATCATACCTAAGATTGTCATTAGATAATTTTGAATTGTTCTGCAATAATTTTGAGGAAATTCTTTCAAAGCCACAATTTGCAAATATTAGATACGAATTACCCTTATGGTGGTGCAAATACGGGTCAATATACGGCACAATAGGCGAAGCGTTGACACTATGGCAAACAGACAATGCGTATAACGGCAAAAAGCAATGCACTCATGAAGCGGCAATGAAGGCAAAGGAAACCTGTTTAACTGACAAATCTGTAAAACCCGTTCACATTATAGAATTGCTAAATCACCTTGGCAAATTTAGTGAGGACGAGGGTGCAAGGCTATTAAATTATTATATTAATCCCCAAAAAGAACCAAAAGTAACCTATGCCGATATATGTGTTCCTCAAAGGGCATGGACGGAAAGATTTGCAGTGGCGGCACTAAAAGCAAGCTTGCCCTTCGGCTACTTGCCTGCACGGTTTAAGACACAAGAGTTCATTGACAAAACTGCGGCAGAAACAGATTGGATACCTAACATAGCTGAAATATCATCAATGTTTCTTACGGTAGAAGTATGTGTTAAATCAATATGCAAAAACAAGGCTTTCAAATCATTAAAATGTGTACCCGCTCACTTAAAGGCGGGAGTCACGCAAATGTTAAGAGATATTGAAAACGAGAATTTTTAGAAAATTTGAACTTCAACTGTCCTTTTTACACCCTCTCTCCGAGCCGTTGAGACATTTTGACTTCTATTACCGAGCCGTTGGAGACATAACCCATCTTTAACTCTATTAAAAAGATTATAAAGTTTGAGAGAAACATTATAAAATCAGAACAGAAATAAAGCTTAGATATTAAGACATATATTTATATAGAGAGAAAAACAGGAGGTTTTTTTATGACAAGAAAAATTATTAGAAGGTTATTTGACACCTACAATTGCGGACTCAAAGATAAAGACACATTCGCAATTGAGTACGAGGAAGCAAAGCTGAATCTAACGGAGAATGAAGTAGCCCTGCTCACTAGGGCGCAAGACGACAACACAATTAACAAAGAATTAGAACCCATATTGAAAAAGTTCACAAGCCTTTTCTATCTTGGAAAGTTTGGGAGCGATTACTACCTATTTATCCTATCGATTCGCTTACGTTCAGCGCAACAGTCATGCGAACCTTAACGGGCTTAAAGGGAAAGACGATGGAACTATCCAAAGAGGAATATCAATATTTGTGTGAACTAATGAGTGCCCCTTAACCACAATAAGGATTACAGCATATAGAGTGCCACGCCAGACTATAAGTTTTTGAAAACAAAATAAATCTCAAAAAATTAAGCACCCAGCCATTCTTAAGCTTTAAGAGTGGCTGTTTTTACTATGCGATATTTTAGGCGATTGGATAACTAAGAGTAATAGCCTGTTATGAATCCTCGGTAACGCTTCGGAGCGATTCTTTTTATCAAGGTCGAGATTTTCCATTACATGCTCTTATGCGGTTAAAGACAAGTTCTTTGTACGCTGAAACAAAGCAGAGCTTTGTGAAACGAAATAATTTATATTAGGTTGATAACATTATTGCTTGATTTTATTGTATTAATACAGTATAATAAATCAAATACATTGAGGTAATAAAATGGCTGTCAGTTACAATAAGTTATGGAAATTGCTAATAGACAAAGGTATGACTAAAACGGATTTAAGGCATAAAGCGGATTTGGGAACCACTACGCTCGCAAAGCTAGGTAAAGCTCAGCCCGTAAGTATGGACGTTATGCTTCGGATATGCTCGGTTCTGAATTGCAATATTTCCGACGTTATGGATTTTATTCTTACGGAAAAAAGGAGGAAGGCAATGCATAGATTTAAATCAATCGACTTATTCGCAGGCATAGGCGGCATAAGACTCGGTTTCGATAGAGCCTTTGGAAAAGAAATTGAGACCGTTTTTGTCAGTGAATGGGACGGACACGCTCAAAAAACATATAATGCCAATTTTGGTTTTGGAGAAATTTCGGGCGACATTACAAAGATTGAAGAGGACAAAGTGCCTCCGTTTGATATTTGTTTAGCAGGGTTTCCTTGTCAAGCGTTTAGTCTCGCGGGGCAACGTAAAGGTTTCGAAGATGATTATAAGGGAATGTCTCGAGGCACACTCTTCTTCGATGTGGCAAGAATATGCCAAAAGCATAAGCCTAAAGTTATTTTTTGCGAGAATGTAAAAGGGTTGACTATTCATGATGGTGGGCGTACATTCGATATTATAAAAGGCACGCTAAGCGAACTTGGGTACAAAGTGCACGAGGACATTCTTAACAGCAGAAATTTTGGTGTACCTCAAAATCGCGAGCGCATATACATTGTCGCTTTTCGCAACGATATTGATTCGTCAAAATTTACATTTCCCGAATCAACCGATTCGTCAAAAAGAATTAAAGATATTATCGAAAAAAAACCCGTGTCGGTTAAGTACTATTTAAGTGATACTTATGTGTTGAAACGCTAAGAAGGCATAAAGCGCGACACAAGTCCAAAGGAAATGGTTTTGGGTATGAAATACGCGATTGGGAAGATACAGCGGGGGCTATTGTTTGCGGCGGAATGGGCAAAGAACGTAATCTTATCATAGATAAAAGGCAAACCGATTTAACTCCCGTCACCCATATAAAGGGTTCGATTAATACAGAAGGCATACGAAAAATGACTCCTCGCGAGTGGGCAAGACTGCAAGGTTTCCCCGATAGTTTTAAGTTGGAACTTGCGGACGTTCATTTGTATAAACAATTCGGCAATAGCGTAACCGTGCCCGTAATTGAGGCAATCGCAAGAAAAATCAAGGAGATTTTAGTAAATGATAGCGGGAAATAAAGGCGAATGGTCGGAAATATACGCATTTTTACAGCTCTTGTCTACAGGCAAACTATATGCAGCCGATGCAAAGCTTAATAAAATTGATGGGATTTATTATGAGATCCTTAGAATATTTAGAAAAGAAAATGTTGGTGAGTTGAAATTTGTTTTTGCTAAAAATACGCATGAAATGTTATTATTGTTAAAAAGGAAGAGAACGATATTGTTTTGATAACATTGAGCACTGCTGAATTTGGAGAAGAAGCCAAATTCTTATTGCGGCAAATTCAAAACGGCGGCGACCGAGTTTTTTCAATTGAGCGCACCGAGAACTTTATGGATAAAATAGGTTGCAAAAAACTTAAAGCTCCTGCGGATGATAAATCTGATATTAAAATTCAGATTCATGATATAAACACTCGGTATGAGCCAAAACTCGGTTTTCATAAAATCAAACTCGGCAACCCCTCAACGTTGCTTAATCCGGGAAAAACCACAAACTTTACGTTTAAGATAACCGGTCCCATTGATGATACTGCAATGAATAGATTTAACGATTTTGACGGAAAAATTAGAGAAGCATTTGCCGAGTTGTTGCTCGCAAAATGTAAAATAAATTATGTTGATGTAGATAATTCTACTTTCAAAAACAATTTAATTCTTATAGATGCAGACTTACCTGTTATATCCGGTTTAATGCTTATTGAATACTATGTCTTTGGAAAAGCAAATGTCGTTGCAGCTTTAAAAGAAGTTGAAAGAAAAAATGAATTAAAAAACGATTTGAGTGAAGCCCATCCTTTTTACGAATACAAATTCAAGAAACTAGTAACCGAATCTTCACTTGGTATGTTACCTGCAAGTCCATGGTCAGGTAGAGCTGATGCAACGGGAGGATATATTATCGTTCGTGAAGACGGTGAAGTTTTATGCTATCATCTATATAACAGAAATGAATTTGAGGATTATCTTATTCATAATACGAAATTTGATACGCCAAGTCGAAGCAGATATAGCTTTGCAAAAATGTATAAAGAAGGCAACGAATATTTCGTAAAATTAAATATGCAAATAAGGTTTATCAAATAGGAGACTTTTTTGAAGAGTTGCAAGTATGTTTGCGGGCATAGGTGGAATCTGCCTCGGTTTCAAGCAAGCGGGTTTTGATATCGTTTGGGCTAACGATATAGACGGCGGCGCGGTAAAAACATACTCGCATAATTTTGGTTCGGAATATGTTGTTTGCGATGACATCAGAAAAATTAAAACGGAATCAATCCCCGACTTTGATATTCTTACCGCGGGTTTCCCGTGTCAACCCTTCTCTGTTAGAGGCAAGCAACTTGGATTTAAAGACCCGCGAGGCAACTTGTTTTTTGAGATAGCGCGCGTCATAGATAAAAAACGTCCTCAGGTGATATTTCTCGAAAATGTTGCAAATTTAATGCAGCACGATGATGGTAAAACCTTTCTTGTAATATATAACTCTTTAGCTCAATTTGGATACTGCGTTAGATACAAGGTGTTAGACGCAAACGCTTACGGAGGTGTACCGCAAAAGCGAGAGAGGATTTTTATAGTTGCTTTTCTTGATTACGAAGCGTGTAATAGGTTCAAATTTCCCGAGGAAATGCCAATGGAAGGAAACCTGAAAAATTACCTTCGGCGTGATAAAAAACAGGAAGATAAATATTATTATAGTGAAAGCAGTCGATTGTATTCCGAACTGCAACAAGTAGTCACAGATATTGAAGCTTTATATTTAATAACCGATTACGGCGTTTCGCATAAAAAGCATTATATAGCTTCTACATTAAAAGCAAACATGGGGACATTCCCCGACAGAGTTCCCGTTTTGCGTGACAAATACGGAGTTCGTAAAATAACCGAAATCGAGTGTCTCGCCTTGCAAGGCTTTCCTAAGGAGTATTCATTCTCACCCGATATAAGTCTTGAAGCAAAATATAAACAAGTTGGCAATACGGTTTGCGTTCCCGTAGTCAGACGTATAGCTGAAAAGATAACGGAGGCTTTACGATGAGCGATATATTCGATAAAGAAAAGCGCTCTGAAGTAATGAGTAAAATTCGAAGCAAGAAAAACAAATCCACCGAATTGCGCCTTATTGCTCTCTTTAAAAAAGCAGGCATTAAAGGTTGGCGAAGGAACTATCCCATAAAAGGCAAACCTGATTTTGTGTTTCTAAAAGAAAAAATAGCAATATTCGTAGACGGTTGTTTTTGGCATGGACACAACTGCCGCAATGTCACCCCTTCCGATAATAAAGACTTTTGGGATAAAAAACTGAGCGCTAATAAAGAGCGTGATACAAAGTCAACTCAACACCTCGAAGCTCTCGGATGGAAGGCTGTTCGCATTTGGGAATGCGAGCTGAAAAAGAAAAACGAAAATGTAATAACGGAAAGATTTAAAAGGTATTTTTAATAAACGGAGGTTAATAATGAGCAAAGAAATATTCATCAGTCATTCAACTGCTGACGGGCATTTAATTAATATTTTAATAGAATTTTTAAATAGCCTTGGTATAAAAAACGATAATATTTTTTGCACATCAATAAGCGGGACATTAGAAGGCGGTAAGAGCTTTGTAGACCAAATCAAAGATAATGTACAAGGCAGCAAAGTAGTTATTTTCTTGTTATCAGAACGATTTTTCCTAAGTAATTTTTGCTTAGCGGAACTAGGGGCAGCATGGGCATTAAATCAAAACATACTTCCAATTATTGTTCCACCTATTTCTACTATAGAATATAATAACACGCCCCTAATTGGCATTCAAGCATTAAATGTCGGCAATACAACTTTTCCAAAAGAATTATTAAATAATCTTGTGAAAAAGAATGTAATCTTAAGCGATAATATAAACGACAAAGAGAAAGTATTCAATGATTTTAATTCTAAGATAAAGATTGAAACTAATATATTGCGTAAAGACTTGAGAGGCTTTTATGTAGCACGATTAATTGAAAAGCAAAGTCGCAAAGTAAATTGTCAACAGCAAATATCATGTAAATTATTATTTGGTTCTCCTTGTACTACAACATTTTCACAGAATGAGATAATGTGGAAACTGAACGGGCTTTTTGATATAGAAGAAAATCCCAATATTAGAGAGCATTGGATTGATGCGGGTTTAATTAATTTAGTAAGTACAAAATTACAATTTAAATTAGGAAAAGTGATTGAACAAGGGAATAACTATAAACTTTTTGAAATAAAAACATTTTATGAATTACCTTAATAACTAATAAAAATGCGATGCGGTTCCAGTATTGGGTGTTTAGAGGGTAAAGGCTTTTTCGGTGTATAGATGAGGAGAAACTAATGCTACGAAAAATTGTCAGAACATTATAGGTGTAAGGTTATAATTTAACAATGCTAGCAAGTATCTTTTGCATTCTCCAAAAGCAAACAAGAATCGCTATAAAGCGTGGTTGACTTTATTGTTGATTGGTGCTAAAATGAAGTTATTGTTTAGATTAGCACTAAATGGAGGTACGGCTGTGTATTTAAAAAGACATATGGAAAAGGTTGTTTATGGGGCGGCGGAGACATTTAAGACCGTATTGGTTACGGGCGCTAGGCAGGTCGGCAAATCCTCTTTGTTTGAGAACTCGATTGCGAAAAATATGCCTCAGATTACCTTAGATGATTTTGCTGTTTTGGCGGCGGTGAAGAGGGACGCTTTAGGGTTTTTGAACGATAACCCTCCTCCCATTTTCATTGATGAAATTCAATACGCTCCGGAGATTTTTCGCGGAATTAAAATGGCTGTCGATAAGAAAAAATCTGAGAACGGGCTTTACTTTATGACAGGCTCTCAAAAATTCGAGTTAATGCAAAATGTAAGTGAAACATTAGCGGGCAGGATTGCGATACTAAATTTATTAGGGCTGTCGGCGCGTGAATTAGACGGCGATGAGTGTGACTTACCTTTTATCCCTACTCCCGAGTATTTACAAAGCAGAAAGCCTACAAGCAAGCTTAATACGCAAGAGCTATGGAAGCGCATACACAGAGGTTTCTTTCCGCAGATTGCGTTAGACTCAAAAGTTGATTGGACAAGGTTTTATTCGGCATATTTAAAAACCTATGTAGAAAGAGATGTTCAAAAGCTCTCTCAAGTGGGTGACGCTGTAAGCTTTGTAAACTTTATGACGGCACTCGCGGCACGTACGGGACAGTTACTCAATATGGCTTCGCTTGCTCGTGACGTAGGCGTGAGCGAGCCTCTGATTAAGAAATGGATTTCTATATTAGAAGCTTCCAATATTATTTATCTGTTAAAGCCCTTCTCTCTTAACATAACTTCCCGAGCCGTTAAGACTCCAAAGATCTATTTCTTGGATACGGGACTTGCCTGCTACCTTTGTAAATGGCTCACTCCCGAAACATTACAAAATGGCGCGATGAGCGGTCAAATGTTTGAGACCTATGTTGTAGGCGAGATTTTAAAGTCTTATTATAACGCAGGTAAAGAGCCTCCGATATACTTCTTTAGAAACAACAAAGCGGAAGAAGTGGATATTCTCTTTTATCAGGACGGAACACTCTACCCCGTGGAAATTAAAAAAACGGCAAGCCCTAATGAAGGAGACGTTTCCGTTTTCAAGCTGCTTCAAAACGCTTTCCCTTCTATGGAAATAGGCAACGGCGGCTTAATTTGTACCTATGATAAAATACTGTCGCTTAACGACAAAGTTAAGATCATCCCTGTGAATTGGATTTGATTGGGATTCTAAGGAGGTTACACATTGGGTTACGCAAAATATCACGAGGACGACCAAAGGAAAATAAGCGAGCGTTTATATGAGCACGTAGTTTATTTGCCTGCCGCGCCGTCGAAGATATATTATGAATGTTACTATTGCGATAAGTCGTTTGAGTCTATCGCAGAGAGGAATGCTCATATAAAAAAACTTCACAACGTAGTCGGACCGCTTTTGTTCGTCAATGGTCGTATGTGCGGTGATGCAGACTACATTGAAAGTGTGCAGTCCGCTAAGATTGCGATGTGCGGCTTTTCTGATGCTGTCATTACTCTAAACGGCGAAAACATTCTTGTTGATGATATGATAGATATAACCGACAAGGTAAACCAATCAAAGATTCACCCGGTAACAATAACGATTGGGAAACATATTTATCAAATACACTTTTACAAAAGGTCAAGCATTTCTAACAAGGAAATTGAAAAAATAATTATGGCGTGGGAAGGTAACATCGACAAAAATCTGCCTATAACAAAAACCTATCCGCCAGACCTAAATTCTGCTGAGATAAGGTATTTGAACGGTTTTTTCAATTACTATATGGCGTGTCAAGCGACATCGGCAGTAGATAAGAAAAAACGATATGAAGATGCGTATTCCATTTTATCTGAGTTTTATGAGTTGACCCCAAAGGCAAGAGTATTGTTAAAGGTTATTGCTTTCCGCTTAAATTGGATTGAGAAGTTGGAGCTATTGTGCAAGACAAGCAAAGGAGCATTCGACAGTGTTGTCGCTTTCTTCAATAATCTCGAATTGAAGGAAAATCAATCGGACGAGCGTGAAGACAAACAAATGATATTTGTTGAGTACGGGATAGCAGAATACCTTGAAGCAATTATGTCTTTTCAAAAAAAAGAATGGAGTTCTGTTGACAAGTTCATTAACACGTTTGCAGACACAGAGCTTTACGCAATTAAGGACAATAATCATAAGGACAGGATTTTGCTTTTGAAGGCGCGACGCATGCGTAATAGAGGCGAATATAGTCTTGCAAAAAAGTATTATTCTGAAATAAAGACACCATATTTTCGTGCCGAAGCCGATGCTTTTGCACAAGTATAGAAAGAGGAGATATTATGAGTTCATCAAAGAAAGGCGACAAGAAACCGCTCGCGGTACAGTTTGAAGACATCGTAAACTTCGTGACAGCGTTTGAATACGACGCAGAGAATAAAGTCGAAAATGGCGATGCAAAAAAAGCAGAAGGCGCGTCGAAACCTAAAAATCAGAATGCGATTAGGAAAGCGAACCTCACAAATCTTGTCGCGTCGGTCTTGAAAATCAAAGGTTCTGTTTTTACCGATAAAATGAAGCAGAAGGCTGATGTCGAGAATCTCTACAAACTCGTTGCCGAAAAGTTGGGCGACGACTTGTATAAATTTAATGTTAGTATTTGCATTAAGTTTTTAGCGGGTTACAACAGCAAGAGCGCAGGCAAAACTGATGCTGCTATAAAGTATCTGTATGACTGCATATTGCTGAACGCAACAGAAAAAATATGCTCTTGGCAGTTGGATATTAAGCCTGCCGCGTTTATCGCTTTGTTCGAGAATGACGTTTTTGCTTTGTCGGCAAGCGTAAAGGACTCGCTCATAAATGCTGTTAAAAAAATATGCGGCGGCGAAAAAGCGATTGCAGTAAAAGAGCAAGTTATTTCTACGATTTATCTTGCTTTGATGTTGAGTGGGCTTAATAGGTTTAGCTTTGATAACTACCTTGTTGTCATTGAGCGCACTATTGCGGAATTTTTGTCCGAGATGGAACAAAGGGAACTGTCGAAGTATACGCATAAGTTTGTTCCCGAAGCATTGCTTGATATCAATCCTAAAATAAAAATTAGAAGCAATATATTCTTATATCTTGGCATAACAGATGCACTCGTTGAACAAAAAAAGCGTGGCGATAAGTTGGCGCAGGAACTTAGCGAAAGTCAAGCGAAAGCATATACGCTTAGTAGCGAAGTGCGTAATTTGACCGCCAGCGGCGAGCAAAAGGACAAGACGATTTTAGCGCGAGAAGGTGAGATTGCGAAGTTGGGCGAGGAATTGTCTGCTACAAGAGATAGACTCGAATTCGAAGTCAATATGTACGAAAGGCAACTTAGCGGCTTGAAAACGGGGATATATTCGAAGATTAAGCAAGACTTACAGCTTGAATTGGAGGGTATAAGCAACCTCGCAAACAAATTGCCGAGTAAAGAATCCGATGATTTGCAACTGTGGTTAGCGAACATTAAGCAACTAATCAGCGGGATAGGAGGAAAGAACTAAATGAACCAAAATGGCAGTATTTGTGAGAAGTGCGGCGAAAGGACAGAATATGCGGGCAAACCGTTGTGTCTTAAATGCTGGCGTGAAGGAACGTCGGGAGCTTCAACAACCAACAATGAAGTGGCACAACCCGAGCGCGTTGTCAAGATAACAAAAAGCACGCAGATAGGAATTGACTTTGGAACGACAAACTCCTTAATCGTCGCGTATGATAAAAATAGGCATAGGTTTTCTTACTTCAATTTTGACCCAAATGATATGACAAAACCCGTTCCAACGTCGTCAACAGTTTGGTACTATGACGACAAAACAGTTGTTGGAAGCGAAGCTCGCGAGAACATTTATCGCTACTCAAATGTAGAAGGGCATCATTTTGAAAAATCTATAAAATTGAAACTTGGACAGGAACATGATCTTAACCTTTTCGGCAAAGCAATTCAACCCCATATTGTTGCTTCTGAAATTCTCAAGCACATCAAGCGTGTTGCGATTGACGATTGGAAGGCTGATAAGTCGGGTGTTGATTTGAACAGAGCGATATTTACTGTGCCGATAAATTTCATCGGGCATCAAAGACGTGCGCTTAGAAAGGCGGCGCATGAAGCCGGGATAGAGGTTACAACATTTATCCACGAGCCTTTTGCCGCTATTATAGGTTATTACTACACAAACGAAACAAGTCAGAACTTAACGGAAATCAATGCACAACTTGCTTCATTGGAAGGGCGGTTCTTGCTTATTTTTGACTGGGGCGGCGGGACTTTAGATATTACTGTTGTTAAAGTTGAAAATGGAAAAATGATTGAACTTGGCACGGCAGAAATGACTGACAAGGCGGGCGACAAGTTTGACGAGGATATTGCCAATTTTGCGTGGAATAAGTTTGTTGAAAAACTAGGCGACAAATACAGCAAGGCGTTTTTAGAGCAAAAGAAAAAAGATAATTGGGACAGAATACTTGCAAGAGCGGAGCGTGTCAAAATACTTCTATCTGAGAACGACAGCACAAACTTCTTGGTTGACGACGTAATTGAAGGTCATGATATAAGGGAAACGATAACGCGGAAGGATTTTGAGCGGCTCATTTCTAACACGGTTGTGGAGGCTTGTAACGAGATTGACAAGGCGTTAAAGATTGCGCGTATTGGCGACATAAACATTCACCACGTTCTTCTTACGGGCGGAACTTGTTATATTCCCGCTGTTCAAGAGCGCATTAAAGAAAAATTCGGGCATAGGGTTGAAACAGTAAATAACGCCGAGCTTCTAATAGCGCAGGGTGCGGCAGTTATTGCAGAAATGGGTTGGCTTCCGTTCTTGACGAAGGACATATCAATAGAATTGAGCGATGAGTCGCTTTATCCGATATTTCCCAAAGACTTAGTTATTGCAGCCGATAGCGACGCAAAGCGGTCAGAGGATTTGGTTTGTTCAGACCAACGCGGCGGCGACGCTAAGATAATAATAGTTGAAGGCGACGGGCAGCGTAAAGACAAAAACTTGGCTATACTAAAAGTACCCGTTCTAAACGATACCCGCTTCAACGATGACATAAAACTGGATGCGATACTTGATAGAGATATTGTTTTACATATCAAAGCTCGGAGTATGATGTGCCATGGTTACGGGCAAAAAAAGTGCGGTCAGAAAGACGAAAATTTTTCGATCCAGAAACATACCGAAATACATCAGCTTTGTTTCGGATTGGACTTTACAGGAGGAAGGGAAACTAATGGAAAATAAATCAACCTCAACTGTTTGTATTAAATCGAATGTAAACTTGAAATCAAAAGGTGTAAACACGCCTATTGACTTGATGCCTCGAGGCAACTTTGACCGCCGCTTAGAACAGTTCTTGACAACTTTACAAGGAGTGCAAAAGCAAAAATATATGTTCTGGGCGGAGCGCGTTTGTGATGAAAACGGAAATCCGATAGAGGACAACTGTTACAAGAGTTGCGAAAACTGCTCTTCCGCATCTAATTGTCAAAGACCGAGAAGGCTATAATACAACTTGACGACGGGCGGATATTATTGTTATATAGGAGTTTGAGCAAGTTTACTTATGGATTATTTTATATTTTAAATGAGGCTTGTGCCATAACTTTTCATGTAAAAACTTATGTAAAAAACCATGTAAAAACACTGCGAAAGTTACGCAATTTACGCGTTTGCGGCTAGATACAAAAAGGGCGCATTTGAGCTAATTTGGCTAAAAAAGGGGCAAAAGGTGCGCGATTTAGTGTGTTTTACATATAAAATAAGGGTACCTTTATAACCGCGGGGTATTGGTAAGGACGAGGTCCCGGGTTCGAATCCCGGTAACAGCTCCACAAAACCACTATATATAGTGGTTTTTTTGCTTTTATAAAGACTACACTTAGTAATTTTAACGATAAATAAGTTTTCATATATAAACCATAGTAAAGAACTTTATAAAAATATGTAAATATGTTAAAATAACTTTAGAGTCTGAATTATGCTACTACTGTGACTTATAAATTCAATCTGCACATAAACATATAGAATTAATCGAAATGAAAAAGAATGATATAATTATATTGGATATAACCGATATGGGCAGCAACGGCGAAGGCGTGGGCAGATATGAAAACATTGTGGTTTTTGTCGGCGGCGCAATCACGGGCGAAAGAGTAAGCGTACAAGTAATTTTTGTTAAGCCGGCGTTTGCTATAGGTAAGCTGCTAAAGGTGCTTATTAGCAGCCCTTATAGGCTTATGCCGCGATGCAAGGCGTTTGGTGAATGCGGAGGATGCGCATATCAGCATTGCTCCGGTGAATTTGCTTTAAAAGCAAAAATTAAAGCCGCCGAAAATACACTCAAAAAAACGAGCAGGATAAAGGATATAAAAATACCAAGCGTAGTCGCATCAAACAAGAATTACGGCTACTGTAATAAAGTTTCTTTTCCCATACGCCGCACGGCAGACGCCGATTTTGAAATCGGCTTTTTTGCAGGTGAATCTAATCGCGTCGTAGCGGTATCGGATTGTCCTTTAGTAAGTTTCGATTGCGCTAAACCGCTGGAACTCTTAAAGCGGTTTATGGTTGAGCGTGGGCTTAAAGGATATGACGCGCAAACCGGAGAAGGAATTCGCCATATAGTTATACGGCAAACTGACGAATGTATAATGATTACATTGGTTGTGCCTAAAAATTCCTCGTGGATAACTGAGTTTAATAGTGAGCTAAGAAAAATATACGACGGAAAATATTCTTTTTGGGTTAATATCAATAATCAAAAAAACAACGTAATTTTCGGTGAGAAATTTATTTTTGCCGGCGGAATAAAAACGCCGAAGATATCGGTTTTTGATATTAAAGCCGATGTGCACCCTGCATCGTTTTTTCAGATTAATTCTTTTGTGCGTGATAAAATATATCTTTCCGTTTTAGACGCTCTTGTTGCTTTAAGTGCGGGAAAACCGTATTAGACGCGTACAGCGGCGCGGGAGTATTAAGCGCGCTTGTCGCGCGACATGCAAGCAAGGTTTATTCCGTTGAAATAGTAAAAGAAGCGTGTGAGGCGGCGGAAAAGCTTAAAAAGGAAAGCGGTATAACCAATATGGAAGTTGTTTGCGGCGATTGCGCCAAAGAGCTTCCCCGTTTGTTAAATAATGGTTTTAGCGGCGATTTATCAATATTGCTTGACCCTCCTCGCAACGGCTGTGACAAGACTGTTTTAGAATCCGTTATCCGCAGCAGCGGAAGCAATATTATATACTTAAGCTGCAATCCCGCTACTTTAGGGCGCGACCTTAGCATATTATCGCCGCATTTTACTTTAGATTCACTGACAGCCTACGATATGTTTCCTAATACGCCGCACCTTGAAATTATGGCGATCTTATCACGAAAAAACTTATAAAAAATCCGACGCGATATTAAATGCATGATTTCTGAGATGATAAACCTACATTACAAATCACTTTAAAAGTTATAATAAAATCGCTCTAAAAAGGGCGACTTATTTATATTTTTGCATATTAATTTGTTTGTCATATAAATTCTATTGTTTTTTATATATTGAGTTTTCAATAAGTTATTGTTTTTATCACAGTTTAAATTTTCAACACTGTTGTTTATTTGTAAAACGAAATATGTTGCCGTTAAACTCTAGTATTCCTTCGTCGCGCATTTTGCAAAGTACTTTAGAGAGAGCGCTGCGGTTGACGGAGAGAAATTCCGCCATTTGATTTCTTGACATAAAAATTGAAAACTTTTCACTTTTGCTTTTTTTGGATTGAGAAAATAAAAAAGATAAAACTTTATCTCGGATAGAACGTTTGAGTAATATATCCATTTTTTCGGTAAGTTGTATGTTTTTATCGGCTATAACCATTAACATATTTTCAATTAATTGCGTATGATGAGCGCAAGCCTTACAGCACGGACAGATAAGACCGGAGTAATCTAAAAATAAAACCTCTGAGTCATCGGCGCATACTATATCAAACGGAAGATATTTTGACGATGAGTATGCGGCTACGGCGGCAATCAAATCGGAAGAATAAAGCTTTGAAATAATATTAGCGTTGCCTTTGTAATCGACTTTTTGCGCTTGAATCTCGCCGTTCAAAATTATCCCAATATGCCCTGCTCTCTCTCCTTCAAGAAAAATCACCTCGCCTTTAGAAAACACTTTTTTCCTCGCGTTCAGGCATTTAAGAGCGGATAATATATTTTCGTCGGTTAATGACGATAACAAATTTGATTTCCTTAAAATACTTAAATGTTCTTTCATTTAATATATCCTTTTTTCTTTAAAACGAAAAATACAGCTTAAACTAACAAATTAATTGCAGCGTAACCTATTATTACTTTGTTTTCTTATTGTGGTTGCAATTGCAACCGCTTTTTTGTTTAAAGTATAGTATAATACGGCTATATAGTCAAGAGGAGAAACAACAATTATGAAAAGAAAAATTATTAAGATTGATGAAGCGAAGTGTAACGGCTGCGGTTTATGCGCAAAAGCCTGCCACGAAGGAGCAATCGGAATGGTTGACGGCAAAGCTAAGCTTTTACGCGACGATTATTGCGACGGACTTGGCGATTGCCTGCCCGTTTGCCCGACAAACGCTATCAGATTTGAAGAACGCGAAGCGGCAGCTTACGACGAAGCGGCTGTCAAGGCTAATATGCAAAAGCATAAGGATAAGCTTATACAAACCGTTAATAATGTAAAAACATCTGACTCTCCGCAACCCTTAGCTTGCGGTTGTCCTGGCACGCATTCGAAAGCAATCGCACGCGACAATAATACTTCAGATTCTGCACTGTCCGCTCTAACCGCGCCCGTAAGCCGTCTTACGCAATGGCCTGTTCAAATCAAGCTTGTTCCCGTTAACGCGCCTTATTTTAACGGGGCTAGCCTTTTGATTGCGGCGGATTGCACAGCGTATGCTTACGGAGATTTTCACAATAAATTTATTAAAAATCACATTACCTTAATAGGTTGTCCAAAGCTTGATATGACCGAATATTCCGAAAAACTGACGGCAATAATTAAAAATAACAATATTAAAAGCGTTAAGGTCGTGAGAATGGAAGTTCCTTGCTGTGGCGGTATAGAAAATGCAACCGTAGAAGCTTTGAAAAACAGCGGCAAATTTATTCCTTGGCAAGTTTTTATAATCAGCACGGACGGTCAAATTTTAGACTAAGCGGTCCCCAAATAAAAACGGCGTTAGTAATGGTTTATAACAATACTAACGTCTTAATTTTTGTATATAACTAGCTATCGTCCGAGTCCGATTCAAGTGCCGTAAGTAAATATTCTCCGTTGGATAAGTCTTTGACAGTATCGAGTAAATACTGCGTTCCGTCTGAAAATGTAAAAAACTCTTTTTTGTATTTTTCCTTGTTAAGATAATCGATTAATTCGTTCTTAGATAATTTTAATGCAAAACAACCCCATTCGGTTTTTTTTACATTCAATCTTTTCTCAATCATTTCTCCGAGGATATCCCAATACAATTTGTCCGCAAAAATTAATTCGCTTAGTCTTTTAGGTAAAAACCCGCTTATCGGCCATTCCTTCGGTTTATCAAAGTCGTACTTGTCGCAACTTACTGCTCCGATATAAACCCTAGTTATCATATTTACGCTTAATACCTCCTGATAATATGCTTAACGAAACTCTGAACAGCTATCGAAAGCAAAAAATTAAATGGACTTGTACCGTAACGTCTTTAATTTTGGCATAATTACGGCGCGGTGTCAAGCAGATTAAAAACGGCAATAGTCACGTTTTAACGTGGCTAACGCCGTTTTAGTTTATTTAATATGTCTTTAGGATAAGTTTTTACACTAGTATTTTTTACTCCGTCCTTAGCGCGACTACGGGGTCTTTTTTTGCCGCTATTTTGCTAGGTATTAAGCCGCCGATAAAAGTAAGAGCCATACTGACCGCAATCAAAGCGAGAGCGTGCCACCATAACAGCGAGGCGATTCCGCTTACTCCGACAAAGCTAGAAATTATTGCGTTGATTGGTATAGTCAGAAGTAAGGTTACAATTATACCGATTGTTCCCGCTACAAAACCTATGAGGATAGTTTCCGCGTTAAACAGCCTTGAAATGTCTTTTTTTCTTGCGCCTATCGCTCTTAATATTCCTATTTCCTTTGTGCGTTCTACTACCGAAACATAAGTTATTATGCCAATCATTATGGACGAAACAACCAAAGCTATCGCCGCAAAAGCCGTCAAAACTATGGTAATAGTATTAATAAGTGTTGAGGTCATAGAGGTAATTGTTTCCGCAAGGTCGGTGTAAATGATTTGCTCGCTTTCGGTTCTGCCCGCGTTGTAAGCGTTCATATACGATTTGATTGATTCTTTCGCATCAAAGTTAACCGGATAAATTTTAATACCCGTAGGCATAGTATCCGCGCCTATTTTCAGCATAACGCTTTTATAAGTTACATTTGCGTTGAACGGGTCGCCCGTCAAAACGTTTGCTGCGGTATTGCCCGATTGAGCGATAACAATGTCCGATTGAGCGGCTGATTGTAAAACCTTTGCGGTAAGCTTATTCGTATAATAAACACCCGAAGAAAGCAAACCGTTTGAAACCGATTCGTTGATACGAAGTATACCTACGATTTTTAGTTCAAGATTTCCGCTCTTGTTATACATTTCCTCCGAAACGCTGTCTTGAGTGAAAACTCCGTTGTTCTCCGTATAAAAATCGTTATTATTTACTATTTTCTGAATTCTGCCCAATATACTTGCAAAGTTGTAACTTTCATTTATATTAATGCCCAATTCATTTAAAATATTTACATCAAGGCGGTTACGGCTGTCTACGACAAGCGCGATTTCGTTATATTCGGTCGGATAGCCGTTGTATCCATCTAACGCTCCCAAAATATCGTACTGCCCCTTAACAAATTCGTCGCCGCCCGGCAACTCGCCAAAATACGTTGTGCCGCCTCCGAACAAGCTTGCCAATCCGCCGCCGCCCGATGTTCTGACCGACTTATATCCGCCCGCGTCCGTCTTTGTTATTACGTTTAGCTCGATGCCGTAAGAATAGTCAAGCGAATTGTAAAGCGATTTGTCAAGTCCGTTCAAATACTCAATATAATTGTCCGTTATTACGTTTGTATGCGCCGTAGTATCGACTGAGGAGTCGTAGGCGTAAATAGTATCACCTTCCGGAAATTGCGGCAAACTGTTGTTACCGTCGCCTCCGAAGCCTCCGTTACGGCTTATTGACGCTGTTTGTGAAACCGATATAGGATAGCCCGACAAAGTATCGCCTTGCATTTGATTGATGTAACTCTGCATTCCGTTAGAAATAGCAAGCACAAGCGCGACTCCGATAATACCGATACTGCCGGCAATCGAAGTTATTATAGTGCGTTTCTTTTTGGTCATTAGGTTTTTAAAGCTGTGCTTAATTGCGGTCAAGAATGACATCGAGGTCTTTTTATTTTTTAGCTTGATATAATCGCCGCCTTGCGTTCCGTTTGAGTGCGGCATAGAATCGCTTTTTATTAATCCGTCCATAAGCTTTATTATACGGTCGCTGTAAGTATCGGCAAGTTCCTCGTTGTGTGTAACCATAATTACAAGCCGCTCTTTACTAATGCGTTTTAGTATTTCCATAATTTGCACGCTGGTAACCGAGTCAAGCGCGCCCGTAGGCTCGTCGGCAAGCAGAATTTCCGGATTGTTTATTAAAGCTCGGGCGATAGCAACGCGCTGCATCTGCCCTCCGCTCAATTGATTAGGACGTTTGTTAATCTGGTCGCCCAGTCCGACTTCCTCCAAAGCCTTTACAGCCCTTTCCTTACGCTCACTAAGTCCGATACCGGAGAGCGTAAGCGCAACCGAAACGTTATCAAGAACGCTTAAATGAGAAATAAGATTATAGCTTTGAAAAACCATTCCTATCGTACTGTTTCTGTAAGCGTCCCAATCGCCGTCTTTGAACTCCTTAGTTGATTTTTCATCGACCAGCAAATCGCCGCTCGTGTACTTATCAAGACCGCCTATTATATTAAGAAGCGTTGTCTTACCGCAACCGCTCGGTCCTATAACCGAAACGAACTCATTTTTGCGGAATTCCAAGCTCACACCTTTCAACGCGTGAACCTTGTTATCGCCCGCAATATAGTCTTTTTTGATGTCTACCAATTTTAGCATTTCTTTGCCTCCTTTTTATTAAACACTCCGGTATCCGGCGGTTTCTTTTTATAAACCCATGCGCTAAAGTTTAAGTTATTGCTTTTACTCTAAAAAAACTTATCGCAGAGCTTTGTTTAATATAAACACATTATAAACGCTAAAAGTAAACTGCTTGTGATAATAAAGTAAACAATAAGTTAACTAATATTAAAATATCCGTTTCATATTTAAACTGATGTTATTTATGCAAATTATTTATTACCTTTTAACGTTATGCTTAATCTAATACTCTTAGTTTTTTATATCCACTTTTTTATCCGCAATTTTGGTTCTATGGTAATAATTGTTATTTTTTCGTATAAAAGCCGTTTATTTTGAATTAAAAGCTGTTAAAAACTTAAAAAAATATAAATTATGCGGAATTGGATTGACTTTTTATTAAAAAAGCATTACATTTTAAGTAACTATATTTATGTAACCTATATTAGAAAAATATTGGGGTATTTCTAATATCGGTAAATTACAAATAAGAAAATATTTTTGGAGGGTACACAGGGGTTATGACTATTTCAAAAAAAGAAATTATTCCGATGTTTTTTGCAACTGACGATAATTATGCGCCGCTTCTGTATGTGGCGATTGAATCTATCGTAAAGCAAGCTTCAAAGGAATATGACTATGCTATTCATATTTTGTGCGAAAACTTAAATGACAATAACAAGAAAGGCTTTTTAAAATATAGTGAAGGTAATGTAAAAATTCATATTACCGATATGACCAAATACATTAACGATTGCGCGGACAAGCTTCACACCAGAGATTACTATTCAAGAACAACATATTTCAGAATGTTTATTCCCACAATGTTTCCCGAATATAAAAAAGCGTTATATTTGGATTGCGACATTGTTCTAAACGCGGATATATCCGAACTTTTCAACTTTGATATCGGCGATAATTATGTCGGCGCGGTAACCTGCGAAGCCGTTGATTCATTTCAAGTTTATACGGATTACGCAGAGAAATTTTTGGGCTTTAAGCTGCCGCATTATTTTAACGCCGGAATACTATTAATGAATCTCGAAATTTTACGCCAAAGCGGTTTTGAAAATCATTTTTTTGAAATCCTAAACAAAGTAAAATTTACGGTTATACAAGATCAAGATTATTTGAACGTACTTTGCCGCAGCCACGTAAAGTTTTTACCAAAGGTTTGGAACAAGATTCCGCTTCCGGTAGAAGGCGTTGATGAAAAGAATGTAAAACTTGTACACTACAATCTTGCGTTCAGACCTTGGCGTTATGACGGGATATTATTCGGAGAGCTTTTTTGGAAACACGCTAAAAATACTGCGGTTTACGACAAGCTTTTAGAAATGAAAAAGAATTTTTCGGAAAAAGACGCGGCCTATGACAAGGAATGGGGTGAAAATCTTCAAAAATCCGCGCGCGAACACGCCGAGAGCGCAAATCCGTTTTGGAAACAAATTGAAAGCGGTGACATTGTTTTGGGATGGTATAAGAAATGAAATCGGTACCAAAATCGCCGGATAGATTGGAAGTTTTAGAACGTATCGGAGAATACGAAAGAAAACGCTGGTTTGATTTGGACGTTGAAAACGACCCGCCTTGGACGCCGCTTGACCCGAACAACTTGGATATTTTAAAGAAAAAACTGTTTAACAAAATTAAAGCGCGTATCGCTAACTTTATGGGCAAAAGATACTTTAACTCGCTTATGAGAAAAAAGAAGGTAATATTCGCGGGAGTTAAGGGTTTAGAAAATCTAAAAGATATCAAAGGCGGAGCAATGATTACTTGTAATCATTGTCACATGTTTGATAATTACGCCGTTTATTTAGGTTTAAAAAAATTCTACACCCGCAGAAGCTTTAACCTATATAAAGTAGTGAGAGAAGGTAATTATTCGTATCCGGGTCTTGTAGGCTTTTTTATGAGAAATTGCCATACTCTGCCCGTCAACGAAAGAGAAAATGTAAATTACAGACTGACCGCTTCTACAATGAAAGCTATAAAAGTGTTTTTAGAAAGAGGCGAGAAAATCCTTATTTATCCGGAACAAGGTATGTGGTGGAATTACCGCAAACCCCGTCCGCTTAAAAAAGGCGCGTTTTTGTTTGCCGCAAAGTGTAACACAACGGTTGTTCCTTGTTTTTTAACAATGAAAGACAGTGATATTATCGGTGACGACGGTTTTCCCGTACAAGAATTCACTTTCAACATTCTTCCCGCGCTCTATCCGGACAAAGACTTGTCCGTCAATGAGAATTGCGAGTTATTAAAAACTAAGAATTACGAAGTATGGAAAAAGCTGTATGAAGATACTTACGGCTTAGAGCTTAGCTACGGTGAGGAAGAGTTGACCGATGCCGGCGGTTATCAGGAAAATAACGATTTATCAGACGAAGGCGAGATAGGCTAGAAATCATCACGGTACGCTGTTTATTTGCCTAAAACCGGGAATGGGGGTTAACATTTAGAATGGAGCAAAAGATACCGAAAATCTTACATTATGTATGGGTTGGCGGCGGCAAGATGTCAGATTTGATGTTGCAATGTATGGCAAGCTGGGAAAAATACTGTCCCGATTACGAAATCATAAAATGGAGCGAAGCCAATTTTGACATTGAAGGCAATCCTTTAATAAAAAAAGCAATGGAGCAAAAAAACTGGTCGCTCGTGTCCGACATAATGAGGGCTTGGATTTTGTATGAACACGGCGGAATTTATTTGGATACCGACGTCGAAATATTGCAACCGCTTGACGATTTATTAGCTAATGACTTTTTTATGGGTTATGAGAGCAAGCACTGGGTAAACACGGCAATAATCGGAAGCGTAAAAGAACACGAAATACTTGATAAGTGTAAAAAATGGTATATCGGACGCGACAGCTGCGTTGTAAACAGCGGCACAAACCTTTTGGCAGTGCAAGTCTACTCCACTTTGTTTGAAGTCCTTTACGGCATAAAGCCCGACGGAAAAACAACGCACTACGATAACGGAATCGCGCTATACGCAAAAGACTATTTTTATCCTCAGCATTATCTGACGCATAAAATAAATATAACCGTGAACTCCCGCGCTATTCACCGCTGTTCAAGCACTTGGCATTCAAAGGGGCAACGCCGGCAATTGAAGTTTTACCGCTGCGTAAGACGTATTATCGGCAATCCTGTTTTCCAATTTTTTGAAGGCGTAGCGGCTCGTAAATACCGCAAAACCCTAAAAAAAGAGTTTGAAAAAATAATGCTTTTAAAATAGCTCTTTTTCTTAGTTGTTTCATTTAGTAGTTTTAAAACAGACTTATTGTAAAATTTAACTGTAAAATTTATAGTAAAGAATAAAAGCCAAAAGCCGTTTGTATTCAAAAATCAAACGGCTTTTTAATATGTTTTTTGGTAAACTTTTTTCCTTTATGTAGTTTTTGAGTAGTTTTTAAAGCCGCTCTAAAAACATCTAAGCCTTAAAGCGGTAGCCCGCGCCCCAAGCGGTTTGAAGGTAAACGGGGTTTTGCGGGTCGTCCTCTATTTTTTCTCTCAGTCTGTTAATATGAACGGCAGCGGTTTTTAAATCGCCGAAAGCGTCCATTCCCCAAATTCGCTCGTAAATATGTTCCTTTGAAAACACTATATCCGCGTTTATCATTAAAAACAAAAGTAACTCATATTCCCTGTTTTTGAGTTCGATTTCACAGTTTTTAACATAAACCCGGCGGTTTAGCTGGTTTAATAATATATGCCCGATACTAATTTCGGTAGCTATGCCGCCCGCCTTTGTCAGTCTGTCAAACTGCGCTAAGTTAGCCTTAACACGCGCCACAAGCTCGGTCGGCGAAAAAGGCTTAGAAATATAATCATCAGCCCCCAGACCTAAGCCTCTGATTTTATCCGCTTCTTCAATCCTTGCCGTAACCATAAGAATCGGGATGTTAATTTGACTGCGGATTCTTTTACAGATTTCATAGCCGTCAATTTTCGGAAGCATCAAATCCAATATAATCAAGTTAAATTCTTTTGATAAAGCTTGCTTCAAACCCTCTTCGCCGTCTTTAGCGATAACCGCCTTAAAGCCGCTTATCTCCAAGAAATCCTTTTCTATTTCGGCAATTGACTTGTCGTCCTCTACAATCAAAATTTTTTCATCTTAATTTTGTCCTCCGCA
The DNA here is from genome assembly GCA_023690525.1 of Holotrichia oblita. Taxonomy (NCBI): domain Eukaryota; kingdom Metazoa; phylum Arthropoda; class Insecta; order Coleoptera; family Scarabaeidae; genus Holotrichia; species Holotrichia oblita. The sequence goes on from JALQSN010000257.1 coordinate 47,265, forward strand.
ATAGGAAGTGTTATTGAAATTGTCAGTCCGCCGCTGTCCGCATTCCGCGCCGTTATTGTACCTTTAAGCCTGTCGATAACTTTCGCGGAAATCGCTAAGCCCAGCCCCGAACCTGAATTTTGATTACTCCTCGACGGGTCGCACCAGTAAAAAACATCAAACAACTTGTCTATTGACTCCTGCGGTACCCCCGCTCCGTCGTCGGTCAGTTCTATAGCCAACTACCGTCCGCAGTTTTAAAATTGATACGGAGTGTTCCCTGCTCTTTAACCTTATATTTCAAACTGTTGCCGATAATATTTGTCAATACGTTGTGAAATTGCATTTTATCTAGCTCGACAAAAATCTTTTCTTCAAACTGTTCCGTTTCGATATTTAAATAATTCTCTTTGTATTCTTCAATAATTGTTTCCGTAAAATCCTTAATGTCCGCGACAATATCGGTCTTTTCCATACGGAAAGGAAATTCGCCGATATCAATCTTAGAAAAAAGGAAAAGCTGATTAATTATTTGTTCAAGTTCCGTCGTTTTTGCTTTTATAGTATCAAAATATTTTGTGCGGATTTGCGGCGTTGATGCGACACCTTTTTCTATACCCTCTAAATATGCTTTTATAGAAGTTAGCGGTGTACGCAAATCATGGGATATTCCCGCAATCAATTCTTTACGGTTGTTTTCATCTCTTTGCCGTCTGTCAACCGATTCACTCAAACGCTCCGCCATTTCGTTAAAGTCCGAACAAACCCCCGAAAACTCATCTTTTCCGTTATACTCAATCCTATGCGTTAAATTTCCGTCACGTATTTGGTGTACGCCGTCTATTAATATATCCAACGGCTTTGTAATGCTACGAAAAACAGACGCGCTTAAAAGCCTGCTGGTGACCAAAACCGCAATAATCAAAACTGAAAACATAAATATAGAAACACCGTAGTTATCCTGCTTATTCCCTTTTATAGCGGTTATCGTATATTCGGAATCAATTAATATAAGCGTATATTCGCCGCTTTTTGCTAAATACGAAGCAAAATTTTCATTGATTATCACAATGTTAATCCCTTGCGACAAAATTGTATCAACGGGAAAACTGTCGGGTATAGCCAAATTTTCAAACGTCGGTTCTGAACCTTCATAAACATATAATTTTCTTGAGTTGTTGCGTTTACTGTTAAAATCGTCAACATCCTCCTTAATCTCGCTTATTTCGGTTTCATCCGTCCATTTTTGGCTTAAAGCAATAACGTCCGAAACTCTTCTGTTAAATGTTTCTATCTCTACAAAATTATTAAACGCTTTCACTCCCGCCGAATTAAAATAAATACTCAGTAAAATACTTGCGGTCAATAAGGTAAGCACAACGGGAATTAGAAGCATTAGAATATTTGATACAAATAATCTGCGTTTTACCGTCACTTTACCGCCTCCCTTAAAACTTTCTACTTTTCATTACAGCACTATTATACCACAAAAAAGTAAACAACCGTCCAAAAAAAGTTAAACTAAAAGTAAACTTTTTTATTATTTTGCCGTTATATTAAAAAAAGTAAAAAATTTTGATTACAATTGGGTTCTTTTAAGTATTTTGAAATCAATTATGCTATTCTTTAAATTATATATACAATCTTATAATAATGCTATGATTACAATTGCACTAAAAAAAGGAGAAAAAATGAAAAAATCAATACTGACGGCTATTTTTTACGGAGAAAAAGGACATCCGGAAACAATAAAAGAAGGCCCCGAATATTGGAAAGTAATGGACGAAACAAACAAACTTAGCGATGAATTAGTAAAAGGTCTGACAGAAAAGCAAAAAGAATTGTTTGATAAACTATGCTTTTCCTCAATGGGACTTGAAGCTGAAGCAACGCTGACTTATTTTAAAGAAGGCTTTAAAATCGGACTACTGCTCGGCATCGAATGTACTGATGAGTGACATCACATAAAGCACGTGTAAGCCAATTATTTAAAATATTCCAAATACAATTGATTTTTTTTGATTTCAATGTTACAATTATTTTAAATAATTTATAAATTTTTAATTACGGAGGTAGTTGATTGTTATGGAAAACAATAAATACAGGGAATTAGAATTTCGTTTTGCGGGCAAAAGCGGACTAATGCTGCCCATAGTTTCACTGGGGCTTTGGAATAATTTTTCGGATAAAGACAATTATGCGAATATGAAAGATATGGTACATACGTCTTTTGAATTAGGCATAACCCACTTTGATTTAGCCAATAATTACGGACCTCCGGCGGGCGCTGCTGAAACTAATTTCGGACGTATACTTAAAGAAGGTTTGTCATCACACCGCGACGAGATATTGGTTTCGTCTAAAGCGGGACATTTTATGTGGGACGGCCCTTACGGAAACGGCGGAAGCCGCAAATACCTTACCGCCAGTATTGACCAGTCTTTAAAAAGAACGGGCTTAGAATATTTTGATATATTCTATCACCACCGCTTTGACATTAACACTCCGTTAGAGGAAACAGCATCCGCGCTTGACAGCATTGTAAAGCAAGGAAAAGCTCTTTATATAGGCGTAAGCAATTATAACGGCGAACAATTGAGGACAATAAAAGAACTCTTCGATAAGCTCGGCACACCTTTTATCCTACACCAACCGCCCTATTCTATCGCACGCAGAACAATTGAAACAAACGGCGCGTTAGAGGCGGCGTCCGAACTTGGATTCGGCACTATTGTTTTCAGCCCGCTCGCGCAAGGACTGTTGACCAACCGTTATTTTGACAGCATTCCTAAGGATTCGCGCGCCGGCAAAAAGCTTTGGGGTATGGACAACCTTGTCAATCCCGAAACAATATCCCGTGTTAAAAAACTTAATGATATCGCTCAAGCGCGGGGACAAACTCTGGCGCAAATGGCTTTAAGCTGGGCATTAAAGGCTAAGTCCGTAGTATCCGTACTCATCGGCGCAAGCTCCGTTTCTCAAATTAAAGAAAATATAAAACTCAATTACAATTTTACTTCCGAAGAATTAAAAGCGATAGACAGTATTAAAATTGACAACGCTTAAGATTATTGCCTTTTAATTAAAGTACTAATAAAACAACTTTATAATGAAGTTTTAAAACTAATTAGTTATAAACTTCTTTTTAAAAACCATTAGATAAAGCGGGGATTTTATGATTGAAAATATAGTAAGTATTTTATCAATAGTAGCGTTAATCGTTATCGGTTATTATATCTCGCAAAGAGGTACAAAAAAGACACATTTTGTATATACCGTCTACTTTATATCCGTTTTTATTTTGGGCATCACTCTTCACTTAATCGGCATTTTACATAGCAGTAAAGAAAAAGCTTCCGCTTGCTGTCGTTCATAGTGTTATAGCGTCTTTCAGAATGTTTTTAGTAAATATCGACACCGGCGCGATAACTGAACTTGCGGGCAAAAACAACATATATTTGGTACTGGTATCAATTTGCTATTTTGCGGCTATTACCGGAACGGTTTTTGCAGTTATTAACGCCTTTTTCAACGATATATTAAATAACATCGGTATTTTCTTCCGTAAACGGCTTAAAAAAACTATTGTTCTTTATGACAGTACCGACGCAAAAATCTTCTTGAACAGCTTAAGCAAAAAGATATAAGAAAAACTATTGTAATTTTACCGAAAACGTTTGTCGGCGATGTTAAAGCGACGGAAGAAATAAAAAAGAAACTGTTGTATAAGAATTTTAAAGTTATTTACGCCCGTATAAATTATAAAACTTTTCAAAAAGCGGGCGCGTTCAACGCAAAAAATGAAACCGTCTTTGTTTCAATGTCGGATTCGGACGAAATCAATTTGACGGCGGCAAAAATTTATACCGATTTTTTTGTAAAAAAGCTTGATATCGACGTTAAAGAATTCAACACAAAACGAAGCGGATATAAATTATCCGTTTCTCAACTTAGCGAACTCAATAAGCTTAAGCTTTCTATTAACATAATGTACAACTATTTAGAGCGTACCGAGCATTTTGATTTTGTAGAAAAAGCGTTCGGTCGTATTAAGTTTTTCAATATATACGAAATCCGCGCGCGCAAGTTTTTCTTGGAAAATCCTATCACCAAAATTATACCGTACGAATGGATTAATACGGATAAAGCGCGGCTTAACAAAAAAAAGCAGGAAAACGACCGCGGGTACGACGATTTTTTACACACAAAAAACGCTTACAAGATTTCAAATATTTTTGTGGGCTTTGGTTCAACAAACGGCTATCTTTTAAATAAAAGCATTTGCAGCGGTCAAATGCTGGGTTGCGATTACCGCGCCGTTGTTTTTGACAAGGACACAAACAAAGGTAAGTTGCAATTTTTTAACAACGCTTCCGGAATAGATAGTGACAGATTGAACTTAGAGGATAAGGCAAAATATTTTCCGCATCCCGACGAGAACTATAATATTGATTTTATAGACGCAAACGTACTGTCAATTGAATTTTACGATAAAATAATCGAGGAAGTAAAAGCTAACGATTTTGCGGTTTTTTATATCGCGCTCGGCGACGATCGCTTAAGCGTTGAAACAGCTTTGGAAATCAGACAAAAATTATGTGAATATAAGGACTCTGAAAGCAATATCAGTTTGTTTAATTCGGGCAGAGTAAAAATATTTATAAAAGAAAACAAGAAATCTATTTTGAGCGACAAGGATATTATTAACTACAATTTTGATAACTTCGAGCATATTGTTTGTTTCGGCGCCGACAAAGAAGTTTTGAATATGGATTATATAGTAAACGAAAAGCTTGATAAAACCGCAATAGCGATAGCAAACAGTTACGCTAATATATCGGATATGAGTCCGCAGGAACAATCGTCTTTTAAAATTTTGAACGATTGGAACTTGACTTCAAACTTCAAACGTGAATCCAACCGCTATGCCGCCATGTCTATTCAAATGAAATTAAACCTTTTGGGTTTTGATTTGGACTTTGACAGAAACATTGTAGATTTTAAATCCCGAAAAGCTGTATCCAAAAAAGATTATTTTGAAAAATACGACTCTAATATCTTCTGTCCGTACAATCCGCAGTACAACACAGGAAAAGACGCTTACGAAACAACGGAAATTTCCGACAATAATAAAGATATCAAATTTATACCGGATACCCCAAGAAACAATCTCGCCAGATTAGAGCATCAACGCTGGAACGCTTTCCACCTAATAAACGGCTGGACAAAACTGCCCAAAAAAGACGTTGAAGACACTTCAAACAAACGCACTAAAGGACGGCAAAACGAGCTCACCAAGCAGCACGCGTGTATCACAACCTTTGAAGGTTTAATGCAATTACGCGACATTCAAGCAAAAAAGAACATAGCGAAAGACCCCTCACTTAGTTTAGAAGAGGCAAAAAAACGCGCGGACACAATCACCTACGACTATCATTTAATGGACAAACTATTCAACTATATTAAGACTACGGAATAACGGGTATTAAACCTCAATGCATAAGGGTCAGCCCTATAAAGCAGATAAACTACGAGGTTTTACGCCTCGCAGTTTATCTATATTCATAAAATAAATCGGTTATTTACATTTTATTGTTTTGGCTTGAATAAAAAACTCAACTTTTTCTCTTTGTGCTTCAAGCAAAAAGTGGAATATAATATTTTATATTCCACTTTTTTGCTATGTGATTTTTCACTTATCCTTTCTTGGATTTAAGATTTTTTAGATTGTAATAACTATTTCTACAGTGATTCCGAAAGCGTAATAGAATATACTAAGTTTGCCACTTGCGGGTGTCAATTCAACCTTTTCCGAAACGTCAATACGCGCTTCCTTGTCGTCAAAATCATCCGAACCCGCCCATAAAAAGTCTTGAATATAGAAGCCGCTTTGTTGAACAAAAATATTGATAATAGCTTTTGTACCCGTTAAGGTTATTCCGCAAGCTGTGTTTGCTGTCAGAATTACATGAGCGGTATCAAGCGCGGCTGATGTGCCGAAAGTTGCGGTAATCCGTTTAGGGTGACTCCGGTCAAATCGGCTTCGGAGGTTGCTTTTGCTACGTTTGTAAAATCAGCGTTTGAAATTGAATATTTAGCATTACCGGCTTGAATATCTATCAAGCTTGTAGCTTTTTCTTGCACAGGCTTCGGCGAGGTAATATGCAAGTAATACGTAAACTCCTCACCGTTATTTGTTAAATGTAATATTGCGTCAATATCCTGTCCGATATAATTGATAGGTCCGAAACAGTGATAAGATTGTCCCGAAACTTCGTACGTACTTTGCGGCTCAGCGCCGCCAATTTGGATTTCCACTGCGCATTCATATTTACCTATTGGATATACATCCAAAAACAGGTTGCCTTTTTGTGTTACGGTAATTTCAAATGAATATTCGCCCGTTCTTACTGCCATTAGCGATTTCTGCCTAAGCGCATCTTCCGCATTGTCTCCCGTTACCGCGCGAATACGCTCTATTTCGGCTGAACTAGCGTCCGGCATCACACCGCCGGCACTAATCTCAAGCTCCGTCAAATTTTCCTGCGGAGGAATTTCAACTTCAAAGCTTTTATACGGTGTGCCGCTATAACCTGTATCACCGTTTGGAATATAGACTTCACCTAAACCGGTTTGTACATACCAATCGATGTCCATACATAATCATTTATAAAAGCCATTACACCCGAAGTATTACCTACATAGTAACCGTTGTTGGCTATAAACTGTAACTTATAAACCTTTCCAATCGGCACTTCCACATAATATCTCGCTCTGTAATCGATATAATCATAAAGTCCGTCGCATAACGGGGTACCGTTCATATCCGCATAAAATCCGCCTACGGCAGGAAATAATATAAGCTTGTAAGTTTTGGTCATTTCTGCTACCATCAAAAGACTAGGATCAAAGCTTTCCGCAACATTGCCTAATTCATAAGTAACATATTTGACTTCATCAGGCTTTACATAAACAACCTCCGCTTCGCTGGCTGCTACAATATTCATAAGCTTTGCCGCGTTTCTAACGCTTGTATACACCGCCGCCGAGTTATCAACCTTAGTCAACGCAACACCGTTATATTTAACTACCGCATCGTCAACGCTGTGTCCGACGTTTGCCGCCAAAGTAAATGTAACCGCCTCGCCCGACATAACCTCGTCTGAATTACTAAGTAACATAAACTTGCTGTTAGTATCCAAAATATCGGTATATGTATTTACCGCTACCGACTCAACTTGCGCCGCGGAAACCGTAACAACGCAAGCAGCGACCTTTGTGTTGTCGGCGGTTGATTTTGCCGTAATAGTTGCCGTGCCTGCCGCTACCGCCGTAACCAGTCCGTTTGCGTCTACCGTAGCAAATTCAGGCTTACTGCTCGACCATGTAACAGTTTTTACTGTCGCATCGGAAGGACTTACGGTTACCGTAAGCGTTTCGATGTTTGGTACAGTTAGGCTTAGGGTTGTTTTGTTTAGTTCAACGCCCGTAACGGCTTTGTCGCCGTTATTACTTTCTCCGCATCCCGCCCAAGCTCGCAGCCATAATGCAAGCAACTAAGGCGAATGTAAGTGTTCTTAAAAATTTTGTCATTAAAAGATACTCCTCTTTTCATTAATTCTGTCTTTAAAAGAATTGTATCTTTAGACCTAAGTCTAATGTCAAGCGTTTGAAAATATTTTTTTAAAATACGTTCAACTTAAAAGGTTTTATCGCAATAAATCGAAAAAACACGACTCTAAAACGCCGTGTTTTCAAAAAAATTGAAGTCATATAGAATTCAAATATCTATTCAATGGGAAAACAAACCTCTGTAATATAAAAATCCGCCAACTTCTCATTTGCATAACTTACGATATACCGCTCTATCGGATAGCCTGAAATTGTAAAGTTATTGTTTTTGAAATAATCGTCCAAAAATTCATACGCTTTATAGATACTTTCATAATCGTTCTTATGTGTAACATAAATATACTTTTGTGCGGGTATATATTTTGCTATAGGATTATTTGTAGGTTTTACAACAATACACAGTGTACAAGCCATATCCGTCATTGTAAATACGGGGTCACGAAAAATTACATACGCCTCTTCCAATGTATACTGCATACCGTTTTTCGCAACCAATGACGAAACTTTGTCGAAAGCCGGAATCATATCCTCAGGGGTTTTTATCGTAAAATCCTCGCACACAACATAATGCGCTTCAATTATCTTTAACTTAGCTTCATAATCCGAGTATTTATGATATCCGTCCAGCATATTTAATAAATTTTTGATTTGCCTATATTGCTCTTCTAATTCCTTAAATTTTTGCTGCGTGGGATATTCGCCCGAAAGCATCCCTTTAATCTCCGCAAGTGAAAAGTTCAGTTTTTTCAATATAAGAATAAATTTCAAGCTTGCGAATTGCTCAATCGAGTAATAACGATATTTAGTCAGCGGGTCGGTGTGGTGCGGAACAAAAAGCCCTTGCTCCTCATAAATCCTAAGCGTATCTGTAGAAATCCCGTACGCCGCCGCAACTTCCTTAATCTTATAAAATTTTTCCATATCCCGCCCAGTTTCAATTACAAACATTTGTCCAATTTCAAAATAATAAACATCCGTCTAGTTCAAAATAATAAACATTTGTCTAGTTCAAAATAATAAACATTTGTCCAGATTCAAACAACAAACATTAGACTTGGTTCGAATGTTGCTATTATATACAACTACACGCAATTTGTCAACACTTTCAGTAATAATTTAAAAAAGTTAAAGTATTCTGTCGCGTTATATTATAGAGTTCATAAAAAGCAAACGCACGCTAAATCATTATTGAATATCGTTTTACCGAGCGAGTAAATTCGCTTTGCAAGTATTATAAAAGCGATATCATTTGCCTTAACTCAAATTATAAAAGGGTTACTTTTCTCTTTAAAAGTAACCCTTTTGCTTGCTAATTACTACCAAAAGTTTGTAAATTGATTTGGTTTTTGAATTATTATAACATATTCTAACCGTTTGAAAAGCATTTTGAACAAGTAGATTTCGCTTTCTTTAATCCGCTAAGATTTGAATTCTGCCGCCGTTATATTGAGTTTATCCAATTTAACCACTGTCCACTTTGTCAGCGGCATTGATGCATTAGGCGCGTTTGGTTCTTTTGAAACTGGATAACCATATTTGATGCATAATATTTGGTCATCCAGCGTAACATCCACAATTATTAGTTCGTTTCCAGAAGCCGTTGTTATGCACCACATTACAACCATTTCTTTCTCAAAGTCTACTTCTAATGGAAACTCCTTGAAAGCCGCATCGAACTTACTTTGTTCCGTAATTATCAAAGTTCTTGATTTAGGATATGCATCATCTTTCACATAATTTTCTCGAACTTTCGACCAAGAATTATAAGTCAAATTTTCCTCGTAAAAATCATTTCTCAGCCATTGCCTAACTTCGTATGGGTTGCCATACATCACAGCATTGTACGAAATAACAAGCGCTGTTTCCTCCGAGTCCTCACACGCTGCAAATGATAACAGAATTATAAACGCCATTCCGAATAATAATATTTTTTTCATCGCTGAGAAATTCCTCTTTACTATATGCAAATTATAACCTTTTTCCAATTCATTTAATCAAATATATAAGGCTGTTTTATCGTATTATGCCAAAATATCGTTGATAATTTAGCGTGGATACAAAATAAACTTATCGTTGCTCTTAAGTAAATAAAAGTGGCAGGTAATTTAACGGATAGTCTGTTTAAAACTATCTAAAGTATTACCTACCACATATTTTTGCCTTTACGCCTTTTTGTTTGTGTAATTATTTTTTAAGTTTAACCAGATCTTCAGGCTTTACCCATTCCTCGGAATAACCACACTCAAGACAAATATAGCGAATCGGCGCAACTGCTTGACCAATTGAACTATAAATTATATCGTTACTTGATATTTTATAAATACGATTTTTGCCTGTTAAAATCTCTTTTGAGCTACATTTAGGACACTCTTTCATATTTTTTGTTTCTCCTTTATCACCAACATTAATATTCTATCAAAAATTGCCTGAAAAATCAAGATAACTATAGCATATTTCTATACCGTTTGAAAAGCATTTTGAACATGCAAACAATAAGCGGCAAGTTTTATCCTGCCGCTTATTGCATTATTATTCAGACAAATGTGAGGTCTTGTTGGTGCCGACGACAGGACTTGAACCTGCATGATCGCTCACTGGTACCTGAAACCAGCGTGTCTGCCATTCCACCACGTCGGCAAAAAAATAAGCTAACTATAATATTAGCGTTATCTTAATTGAATTATATTTTATAAGTCATTTTCTTTTACTAAACTCTGCATATTGATTGTGATTTTTGACGAACAGCTTTTTTAAAGATGGTTTTTTAAGTAAAAAAGATGTTACTCTAAAATTTGTTAAATTGTACAGAGGTTCGTTAAGTAATAATGACTTATTTAAAGTTTACTTGGTGCCGGTGGTCGGACTCGAACCGACACACTTTTGAGGGTAGCGGATTTTGAGTCCGCCGCGTCTGCCATTCCACCACATCGGCAAGTATTTTGAATTATATCACAAATTTTAAAATTAATCAACAAATTAATATATGCGGATAAATAAATTTTGTAAAAAATTATTTTTACCGATTGGAATTTAAATCGAAAATATTTAAGTAGTGTATATTGTTAGGATTTAGTAAACTGAATATACTTTTACTTGCAGAGAGAATAGTGCAACGCTGGGGAGCGACACGAGTGCTTTGCAAGGTTTTAAAGGAAGTGACGGGCTTTTTGGTTCATCGCTTTTTTATTTATCGTCACTTCCGGAAAACATAAAGCGTTAAACCCATGCTTATTTTATACTGCGGCTATTTCTGTGAGAAATGAATCCATCGTCGTTTTTATACTTAAGAATTTTTCTCGGCATGGTGTTGATGCAGTGGTTAATACGGTCGAAGTCCAATTGTTTTAGCTTTGTGATATCGCTACCCTTCAGAATAAACCGCCGTACTATCCCGTTATAATTTTCGTTACTGCCGCGTTCCCATGCACTAAATTCGTGTGCATAATATATATCTGTATAGCGGCTCATTCTTTTATTGTAGAAAACTCGCTTCCGTTGTCAAATGTTATGCTTTTAAAGATTTGCTTAAACTCCAATCCGTACATTTCTTTTAATCTTTTCAGGACGATTACCATTTTTTTTGCTCGCATTTTATTGATTTTGAACATAAATCCTATTCGGTATTTCCGTTCGACTAAAGTGATTATTCTTTGTGTTCTGCTCCAACTATACTGTCGCCTTCCTAGTGCCCGAATTCTTCACGTTTTTCAACCAATTCCGGTCTTTCATCTATACTTTTGCCAATTTAACGCTTCTGTTTCTTGATTTTTTAAGAGCGGTTTTCGTTTTACCTTTATGAGCAAGTCCATCGCCTTTATTTTAAGCAAGCCCCATTCTATCCAGTTGTACAGAGTTTTTGTACTCACTTCCTTAAATCCTTTCGTCCGTGCAATTGCGTTCGCTGTACCCGGTGAATATTGCTTTTGGATTACTTAGCACCAAACTTTCAATAAACTCCACATATTCAGACTCTTTGAATACCCAAAAATGCTTAACACTATTTTGTTTTCTCTTGTCTGCTTCCGCTTGTGCCTCTTTTACACTGTATGCCCATTCGCTTACTACCATTTCATTGCCGTGATAATAATTCCTTTTAAGCTCACGCTCGCGGATAATCCTTTATATCTGAACCTCTCCTCGCCGTATTTCCTCCGACAATGTGCTTTACGATACCTCCATCGCTTCCGCTATTTCTTTTCGGCTAAAGCCTTTATTTAGCATTCCTTCTATTATTTTTCTTGTTGTATAATCCAAATGTTGACCTTTCCGTCTAGTTGTGTTATTCTTTACTTGGTTCATAAGCGTTCCTCTTTTGTGTTTATTTGCGGTTTCGTCACCTGCAATTATACACGATCTAGGCTCTTATGAGCTTCTTTTTTTACCTCAATATTTTCTTTTTTTCGGTTTCGCTTTTCAATTCAGCTAAAAACTCAAATTTGTTAGTTTCATTACGCTTCCATTATATTGTAAATTATCTTACCTTTTATTTGTATTATACTGTTGACTGTCCGGAAGTTTAAAAATCTTCCGGACAGTCTTTATTGTTTGCGATTAATTATATAATATCCTCTTTAGTACTTAAAGTATTATTTGTTTCTATTGATTCTTCTTGGCGGAGTTTTATTACCGCTATCCTGTAAACATCATTGTTTCCGTTTCCCTTTATTGCTATGTCCGCTCCGGAAAAAAAACTCCCGTCCAATTCAATTACCGCTATTCCGTTTTTCGCCAACCCCTCCTTTAACGCTTCAATACATAAATTTCGTACCCTTTCTGTTGTTGTTCTTTTCATTGTTTCTATTCCCTCTCTCTTTTTTTTGGATAACTTTTATCCTGTAATAATTATATACCTATGATATCTACGAATCAACCATTTTTCTTAGATTTCATAGGAGAATTTATATAATGAGAGGTGTTTCAATGGATATTTTGTCGAACTTTGTCGAAAGACTAAATGAACTAATGGAAGATAATAACCTAAATACGCTTGACCTTGAAAAAGCAATCGGAATTACAAATAGCAACATTTCATCTTGGCTAAATAAGCAATATTCATGTTATTAAAAAGTTTAGTTATTCTTTCTGAATATTTTAAGTGTTCAATAGATTTTTTATTAGGGAAAACTGATTTGCCTGAAATAAAAGATACTAGTCTAATATCAAATTTTACTAGTAGGCTAAAATCTTTAGCCGCCGAAAAGAAGAAAAGTTTATATGCTGTTTCAGTTGATTTAAAGATGGACGACGCTACACTTTATAATTGGGCAAATGGAAAATATACCCCCAATTCTTTAGGGTTAATTCACCTTGCCGATTATTTCGGTTGCTCCGTTGATTATTTAGTAGGAAGAAAACAATAATTTGAAAAGGTCGAGTAATGGAGAAAACAATAACTTTTAGCGAAAGGCTAAAAGAACTTATGGAAGAAACAAACTCAACACAAGATAAAATATCAAAAATAGCCGGTTGCGGACGCGGTAGTATTTCTACTTGGATAAGCGGGCAATATTATCCTACTATTAAAAATCTATTAAGGTTATCTGAATATTTTTCTTGCTCTATTGATTTTATTTTTGGGCGAACTGATAACCCCGATATTAATGATTATACGATTTATACAAATTTTTCTCAACGTTTATCAATATTAGCACAATCTATAAAGAAAAATCTTAATATAATTGCCAAAGAACTTAATATAGACAGTACTATCCTTTATCGCTGGTCTAAAGAGGTTTATCAACCGACTGCAATCGGTTTAGAAATGCTTGCCGATTATTTTGGTTGCTCCGTTGATTATTTAATAGGAAGAAAACAATAAACTAAGAAATATATAAATGCATATATTAAAAAACTCCCTGTTGCCAGAGAGTTTTTTGTTTTTACGGATTTATTTCTTTAGCTTATGTTGCCGTTAAAAACGCGCATTATCCTTTCGTTACCGTTCAAGAGTGACGTGTCATGCGTTGCCATAATAAGCGTGGTTGACTTGTTGTAGTTCTTTAGTATATCAATTACCGCGACGCCTGTATCGTGGTCAAGCGAAGCCGTAGGTTCGTCTGCAAAAATAATTGCGGGTTCTTTGACGACGGCGCGGGCGATAGCCACCCTCTGCCGCTCTCCGCCCGATAGCTGAAAGGGTTTTTTGTTGATATGCTCTTTTAATCCTAACCTTTCTAAAATATCCAAAGCTTTTTTCTTGCTCTCTTGGTCAGGATGTTTTTTGGCTATCGTAACGTTTTCAAGCACGGTCAAATATTGAATTAAAAAATGCTGTTGGAAGATAAACCCGAAGCTTTCGTATCTTATTTCCGACATTTCTTTTAGCGTCAAATATTCCTTGCCGTTTATAAAAACCTTGCCGCTTGTGGGGTTTTTCATTAGCGATAATAAGTATATTAAGGAGCTTTTCCCCGAACCCGACGGGCCGAGTAAAACAATGTGTTCGCCGTCGCTAATATCAAAACTCACATCGTTTAGTACAACTTTTTCTTTTTGACCGTCAGGATATACAAGCCGTAAATTTTTTGCAGATATCATTATGTTTAACCTCATTCTTTATAATTTATTTTGAAATTATTATTTTATTGTTTCTATATAAATAATTGTAAAAATTAATTTGAAAATTATTATAAGTAAATCTTGCTTATATCTAATATCTCTACACTCTTTTTTCTATTATAGAAACCAAATCGGTCTTTTTGAATTTTCTTAAAATCGGAATAGTAGCGCAAGCAAAAACCATAACGGGAACAATTAATGTAAAGATAACTCCGAATATTGAGAAAATTACAAGAGGTTTTCCGATTGGTATGAAAATCAACAGATTAAGTAGTCCCAGTAAAAGCATTGAAAGCGCGTAACCTATTATCCAGCCCACCGTAGACAATGCGCCGATTTCTCTCATTATCATATTTTTGACGTTTTGCTTTGTGTAGCCTATTGCGAACACTATTCCGAACTCATCGTTTCTTGAGGAATAAACAATCATAACCAGCGCACCCACAGAAACCGACATAGCGAAAATAATTACAAACATTATCATACCCATAATAAAATTTATACTTGCAAGCTGGTCGTTCAACTCTTTTTTCATCATCTCGTAGGTATAAATTTTTGCTTCGTTTTTTGTCAAAGTCGCCAATGAATTGTTCATATCTATTAAACGATTTTTCTGGGGGATTACTAAAAGCGTCATTACCTTTGATTCTGTATCAATACCTTCGTTTTGTAAAGACTGCAATGTAAAGCAATTTGACCCTAAAGAAATAATCGAGTTTCCGCTGAAACTGCCGACAATTTTATATCTTCCGGCTACCCATTCCTTTTCATTTATCGCGTCACCGAATTCACCGCCGACTTTTAAAGCTTTGTTTTTCAAAATATCTTCGTGCAGTAAAATTTCATACCTATCCGGTTCGGGCAAAACGCTTCCGCTTGTAAGCGTAAGTCCGCACAAATCTATCAGTTCGGAAATACTCTGTTTGTTGTTAATGAATATTACCGGTGATGACGAATTGCCCATCAACGTTTCAATTGAAGTATTTTCAAAAAAGCAAGTGTAGGTTTTTTGAACGCCGTCAAACGTTTTTATTTTTTCTACAACCTCATCTTCTAAAAATAGTTTTCCGTCTGCGGAACTTACAAACGACATATTTTCCACAGGCGAAAGATTAGCTCTTTCCGCGCTTTCAAATACGGAGTTTATAAGCGAGGAAATAAACGATATTGAAATGATAACAAGAAAAAATATAGTCAAAATAGTAATGCTCTTCTTCTTGTTTTCCCAAAAAAATTTGAGTGCGGATAGCGGTTTCATAGTATTTAAGTTTCTCCTATTACGGTTATTACCTCTTCTTGCTTTTTACAGCAATTGGCAAATCCGTGTTTATGTATAATACTATATAATATATGATATCCAACAGTCAAGTAAAACAATAAAATTAACTATTGTTGTTGATTTATTAACAAAAAAGACTTCCAACGAAGGAAATCTCTTTTTTACAATATATTTCTTATTACTTTAAATATTCGAATCAAATAGTTTTTGTCAAATCATACGTTCTTTTGACATACTACAAACTCTCCCGTCCCCGTTTGTTTGTTTGGAGTTTCTCCGCAGTCTGCCGTCCCCCCTTGTGTTTAGGGGTCGTCATAATTCCATTTTGCATTAAAACAAACCCCGTTTATTAAATAATAATTTTTGTTTTACATTTTTTTATTTTGTTTTTAATTGATCAATATAATTGATATCTAATGATGAATAAGAAACTATTGTAATAAGCCCTAACATTATAAGACAATATAAACCGATCCAAATCCAATGCTTTTTATTTTTCCTTACAATTGTAATAATACAATATATTGAAATAGCAAGACTAACAACTAACAGTACAGAAAAAACTATAAGTTCTGCTCCGTTTGCTTTCGAGCCGCTCGTTTTTAAAATTGCTTTTTGATATTTTCTGTCTATTAATATTGAAACAGTTCTACCTATATGGGTGGATGCTTCTTCTTCACTGCTATATTGATAAGGTAATGGTATAACATACGTTATTCCAGATTCTACATCATTATATTGAGCTATTAAACCATACCAATCCATATTTCCATGAATAGAGTCATATTTTTTTATTCTAACTATTTCAGCATTAGTTTCCTCAAAGTTATAGGGATTATCAAGGCTGTATGTTATGCTAGTAGATATTATTTTCCCAATAAATATTGAAGCCAACATTAAACATACAGTTAACCCGATGATGTGCATCACTATGCTGTTTTTATTATTTGTATCCATATTCTCCTTTTATTATAGAAGTTTTCGAGCGGACTGTAAAGAATTAAAATATTGATTCTCTGTAGTAATAAATTCTGCGGGATTATTTCTATATACTTTGTAAGTATAAATATTATCAGATTCATATTTATCGTTTAATGCAACAATTTTAATTATATCCTCATCAGTGAAATTATCAGAATAATATCTATATATAAACTCTTCATTAGATAGCAACAAAATTTCAATACTTTCAACAAGATTTCCATTGCAATAGATCTGTAGAGAAATTTCATCAGACAAATCACCACTATTCTTTACACAGATATCAGTGAATTGTCAAGGGGGCGCGTCAAGGGGATGTATGTTTTGCAATACCTTTTCTTAGCCGTTCTCTATTAATCTCAAGTATTGCGGCGAGTTCTCTTAGACTTGTTTTGGTTTTTTTGTACTTCGTCAACAAATCTGACATATCTTTTCCCTTAAATCAGTCAGCAATTCGCAAAATTCTTGTTCTGTAAGAATGGTTTCTTTAGGGCTTTGTTTTCCGATAGAATGCATTAACAAGTCGTTTCCGGTATCCTTTAAGGCATTTACAAAATCAATATTTTTTGCAAGTTCGAAATACGCACGTTTTAATAAGGCTTGATATTCAGAGCTTGCTCTTTTAAAACGCTTTTCACGCCACCAAAGTATTTGTTTCTTATACCATTTCTTAGCCTGCGCGTTTCTCTTAGCCGTTTTAGCGGCTAAAGCGCAAACCTCAGCCTGCCTGCGTGTATTTTTGTATTTAAGGCTTTGTAAAAAGCTTTCCATACTCGCGCATTTTACTCCGTCCAATTCAAAGCTGTTGGGATAAAAATTAGACAAAACATTTGAAGGATATTCGCCTTTAGAATAAATATCAATCATAGTTTTTGATGACTCTTTTTCAACATGTTCTGACATAACTTTACCTCTTTTTCTTAAGCAGTTTTTTCATCTCATTTTTATATTGAATTATGCCTATAGTAATAAAACTAATTCCTACGCAAATCGTGACTGGCATCGCCCACAATAATGTATCTCGATTACCTAAAACAACATCATTTGGATCTGCTTCGTTATAATAAAAACCTATAGCTATAAAACCAGATCGACCATCACTTATTAAAAATGTCTTCTCATATTCTATATCATCTACAAAATATATGACCTTATAATGGGTACTATCTATTTCAAACCATTCTTTATTTTTAACTACGCATTTATAATAAACCCATTTAGTAAACGGTCTGCAATAGCCAAAAAACACTCCTATTCCGATTATTATAAATACGGTACCAAATATAATCATAATTAATATACCGCCTTTTAGCCTTTTTTTCTCGGCTCGCACTGCATCAATTTTTTTATTCATTAATCACAACTCTCTTTTTTAAAAATACTACAATTACATATAAAAAATTGCTATTACCGCTAAAGCCGGAATCAAAATATACAATCACGAAAAAGAATTATTTACTTCAAAAAAGATTTTACTGAAAGTGTATTATATCTTCGCATTGTGTCTTTATCGGATAAAATTGTTTCCTTTGAAACATAAGCGGTTTTTTCAATAGTCGGAATAAAGCCGTATTGCTCCGCCGTTAAATCAACTATTTTGCCGTTTATTTCGTTAAAATAATGCGTCTCTCCCACTTCCTTAACAAGACCTTTACAAAGCAATCCGCCGAATTTATCATACACAACAAGCGATACAACCGCACAATGCCCTCTAAAACGATTGTTTTCACTCCACCCACCTGCAACGCGCGGATAACAAGTAACTTCAGAGCAAGCGTTATATAACTCCTTTTTATAAGTTTCTATTTCCCGTTTAGTTTCTAAATATGCCGCCAAAGTAATCTCTTCATCACTTGGAATATAGCCGTAATTATTAAGCTGCCCTATCTCAACATCCTTATTTTTACCGTGATAATCACTTCCGCTTGAAATGTATAAGCCTGCTTCTTTAGCTATTTTTAAATACTCGGATACTTCCCGCCCGCCGTGTAATGAATGGTAAACTTCAATTGCCGTCAATCCTTTTTCCTTTAGCTTCTTTGCGATAACCGCAATTTCTGAAAAACTGATAGCGTATTCTCTTTGAATCTCTATCGGATGGGCTAAAGCTACAACACCGTTAGCTTTACTCACTAAGTCAATTACTCTGCTTGCCTCGATTTTAAATTCTCTGCTCTCCATATCGTCCAGACAATTATTAAAAAATTCTTGTCTTGATATTTCAATTCCCAGTTTCGCAGCCGCGTCGGCTATATGCACTTTTCCGGGAATAGCTCTGCTTAAAATTTCCGCCTTGTCCTTGTCGGGAATTATAATGCTGGTGTTTAGTTTTTAAGTGGTCAAGCATAGCTGCTATTCTTTGCCGCCTAAAGACCGCGCCTTCTGTAATCATTTGTTTTACACTTTCGGAATCCTTATCAAAACCGTAACACAAAAGATGCAAGTTGCGACCTTCAAAAACGGAAGAAATTTCACAACCTGTAATAAATTTTATACTGTTTTTCTCTTCCAAATTTAAAGCGGTTTCAATAATATTATTCGCTTTCAAGTCATCGTGGTCGGTAATCGAAAAATATTTACACCCCGCTTTTTTGACTTTTTCTAAAAGCTCTAAAGGGGAATCAAACCAAAAAATCGCTCATATTTGTATGTAAATGTAAGTCTATCATTTTTCTGCTCCTCCGCGTATTCTTCCTGTGCTCTTAAAGTCGATTAACAATAATTTGCCGGTACCATTTATTTACTGCAGTCCGGCAGTTTCTTAAAGATTTTCAGCACTGATTATTTGTTTGATTGTGAAATAAAAAATTAATTTATCCGGCTGTTCTAGTTCTTAAATAATTGATATGTATTTTACAGTAAAATTAACACTGTTTTTTAAACAATAAATAATTAGCTTGTCAAGCGGTCGCATAACTTTTTGATAATCCGGCAGTTTCCCTTCGTTGAAAAGCTTAATATATTTTAACTCAGTTTCGATTTTATTGCTGCCGCTCTCATTAATTCTGTTATTATTTTTCGATTCCTCAATCAAACTTATAACATACTCATAAAAATAATCCATAGCATTATAACTAAAAGTTAACTCAAGGTTATCGTCAGACACTTTGTAAGTCTTACTGACCGGTACGCTTTTGGTAAATTTAAAAAATTTAGTCACAACCTTTTCTATACCAATAAAATCTTTGGAATCCGTTTCTAAAATATTAAAAAATATTTGAGTGTTGTTTTTATCCAATGAAAACTCTATTTTACAACTCTCACAAATATCCATATCAAAGCCTTCATGGTAGGCATAGAAATTACTTTCAGTGAGCAAAACTTCATCATTAATATAACTAAAAACGGCTTTTGATTCCACAACAATCGCGATAATTAATTCTATATTCTTCTAAAATTAGTTCCATACATATTAATATCCATAAAATTTTTAGATGCAATTTACATCATTCTATATAAATTTTAGCACAATTCATACCAAATAACAAGCTTAGGCGGCTTTCAGTGAGCGTTTTTATGTAAAACTGTTAAGTTAACATTTAAATTAGTTCTATTTCTCAAAAATATTTTGACTATCTTTGACCTTTTGTTAAAAAACGGGCTTTTTTTGCTTGCAATAATGTAAACTGTATGATAAAATATTGTTCGTATAAAATAATTAATAATTTTTGAAGGAGACAAAAAAGAATGAAAATTAAGCCACTGTTTGACCGCATTGTAATTGAAGCTTGCGAAGCGGAAGAAAAAACCAAGAGCGGAATCGTGCTGCCTACGGCTGCGCAGGAAAGACCGCAAATGGCAAAGGTTTTGGCGGTAGGTCCGGGAGGCCTTATTGACGGCAAGGAAGTTGTTATGCAAATCAAAACCGGCGATAAGATTTTGTACTCTAAATATGCCGGCAGCGAATTTAAAATCGGCGGTAAGGACGTTACAATTTTGCGTCAATCCGACGTTTTGGCAATAATCGAAAATTAATATTAATAAGGAGATTGAAATAAGAATTATGGCAAAACAATTAAAGACAGGCGAGGACGCAAGACGCGCGCTTGAAACAGGAGTAAACATTTTAGCTAATACTGTTAAGATTACGCTTGGGCCTAAGGGCAGAAACGTAGTTTTAGAGAAAAAATACGGAACGCCGCTTATCACCAACGACGGCGTTACTATCGCAAAAGAAATTGACTTACCCGACCCGTTTGAAAATATGGGCGCGCAAATCATCAAAGAAGTCAGCACCAAAACCAACGACGTAGCCGGTGACGGCACTACTACCGCCGCAGTCCTTGCTCAAGCGATAATCCGCGAAGGCTTGCGTAACTTAGCCGCGGGTGCAAATCCTATGATTTTAAAGAAAGGTATCGCGTTTGCGTCAAACGCGGTTGTTGATGAAATCAAGAAAATAAGCAAACCCGTAGATTCTAAAGTAGGTATCAGCCAAGTCGCTTCAATCAGCGCGGGCGACGAGCTTATCGGAAAAATAATCAGCGACGCAATGGCAAAAGTCGGCAATGACGGCGTTATCACCGTTGAAGAATCAAAAACAATTGAAACGGCTCTTACGGTTGTTGAAGGTATGCAGTTTGACAGAGGATACTGCTCTCCTTATATGGTTACCAACACGGAAAAAATGGAAGCTGTCCTCGACAATCCGGTTATTCTAATTACCGAAAAGAAAATTTCGTCTATACAGGAAATTCTGCCGCTGTTAGAACAAGTTGTTCAAGGCGGATTGAAGCTATTAATTATAGCGGAAGATATCGAAGGCGAAGCTCTTAATACTTTAATACTCAACAAATTGCGCGGCTCGTTTACTTGCGTAGCCGTTAAAGCTCCGGTTTTTGGCGACAGACGCGAAGCTATGCTTCAAGATATCGCTATTCTTACCGGCGGTCAGGTTATTACCGAAAAATTGGGCTTAGAACTAAAAGACACCAAGCTTAGCCAACTCGGTAAGGCAAAGCAGGTTAAAATCGATAAAGAAAACACTCTCATCGTTGAAGGCGCGGGCAGTTCTAAAGAAATCAAA
>JALQSN010000258.1:0-68648 GCA_023690525.1 Holotrichia oblita
GATTACGACTCTGCAAGATTTGAAAAATAAAGAGACGATTCCCGATTTCCTAATAGAATCGAAGGAACTTAAAAAGATCAAAAGCTTTATCGTGGATACTTATACTGGGCTTGACCAGATATTTGATTCACAGGGTTCAGAACAGGCTCTGCAACAAATATTGGAGTACAAAAATAAAATCAAAGATATTGGGTTATGCGTTTACAGCTATTATCATGCCTGCAATATAACAGAAGAGTTGTTTGAGTATCATTTCCAGTTGTCTGCGATAATAGAGGATGCGGCAGAGATCAAGGAAAGCTCGGCAGTGTGCCTTGCGTTGGTGAAGCGGTGTATGGATTATATTTATGCCGACGACAGTCCGGGCAGCCATAACACTAGAAAAGCGGAAATCCTTTCCCGTGTTCCATTAAGAATGACGAAGCTGAAATATGCGGATTATATTAGTTCTAGCCTCAAAAAAATGATGAATGGGCTGTCTGCTGAGGATTGCGACAAAGTTTTAAAATTACTGCGGGTTAAATTTAATCCCTTCCAGTGCAATGAATATGGTAGATACTTCGATGTAATGGGGCAAAAGCTGAATGACTGGTTTAATACCGACTTTAGCGGCATGAATAAACATGATTTCGAAACTGGCGACGGTTTTCTTGATGACATATCTGGGGAGATTGATGATACGGTTTTGTATCTGGATATGCTTATGGAATGTATCAACTTTCTAACTATAATCCTGTCCTTCGGTTCGAATGTCGATACGGTTTTACAGGACAATATTTTGTACAAGGATATCTATTACTCCTTCCGGGAGCATTACCGAACAGACTTTTTTGAGCTTATCAAGGAGCAGTTGATAGAAAATACTTACAAATTCGTTGAAGACATTCTGGATGATTGTATTGAACTGGAGCAAGCAATAGAAAAAATGTTGAGGCATACAAGAAACGATCTATTGCCAGAAGAAGAACAGAAATTTTTGGAGGCATATTTTCTGGTTAAAGAAGTCTACAGCGACGATCTTATGAACCTGTGCTTTCCATCAGTAAATACACTCCAGGGTAAACAAGAGGATTTGGAGGAAGCTGCTGTTAACGCAATGATTGACGAATTTGCGGCCGAATTGAATATTGCGGATATGGAAGTCAAAAAGCAAAGGCTTATTAAGCAGTTTTTTATGGCCTCAATTCCTTGCTTTATGGAAGATGAAGAATATGAAGAGCATATAATGGATGCCTTTAACTCAGCTTCCAAAGCGGTTCAAGTTTTAGTCTTTTCTCTGTTGGACGAGGTTGTAGGGGGCAATGAACTATATGATTCCAATGAAGAAATGCCACATGAGCCACACCACCATCATGACGGCTGCGGCTGTGGTCATGACCATTGAATGAGGGAGGGGATCAAAAAACTTGGGGCGCTGCCCCAAACCCCAAGGGACGCGTCCCTTGACCCTTCTTTTGAGCAGAGAATATCAGATCAAGTGTAAGAGTTTAATAACAAATTACCCTGCCGTAAACGACAGGGTAATTTGTTATTAGGCATTTTTTGTGCCGTATGCGACCTATTTTAAATGAGATTTATCCTGATTGATGTTCATTGTCAGCTTCTTTTGTTTTTATGTGGAGTGGTTCAGTATGTCTGGGGGGCGCGTTTGGACGGAACTTTTCTTCTACAGGCATTGCTACAGCCCCCTGATAGAGCGCTTGTGCCATTTTAGGAAACAAAAGCTGTGATTGATACTCTCCTTACCTCGCCGGTCTACTTTGCTGTAGGTACCGTCCGGCTGTTGAACCCGAAGCTTAACCGTGTCGGATAATGTGATGTCCATGATCTTCATGATTTCGCTTTTTGCATCTTCATTATCAATAGGGAAGGCAACTTCAACACGTTTATCCAGATTTCGCGGCATCCAGTCTGCGCTGGAAAGGAAAATCTTTGTATCGCCTCCGTTACAAAAGCAGTATATCCTACTGTGTTCCAGAAAACGATCAACAATGCTCATAACCTGTATATTGTCGCTGATTCCCTCTATACCGGAACGAAGGCAGCAAATGCCGCGCACGACAAGGCTGATTTTGACCCCTGCGATAGACGCTCTGTACAAAGCTTGTATGATTGTCGTATCTACCAGCGAGTTCATTTTTGCTGTAATAAAGGCATCCTTACCCAACTCGGCATTACGGATTTCGTTGTTAATATATTTCATAAACAACTCTCTTAACGATATAGGAGCCACAGCGATTTTGTTCCAACTCAAATTAATCGAATATCCGGTTAGTACATTAAATAGGGCAGAAATATCCTGTCCAAAGGCTTCCTTACAGGTAAAATAGCCCATATCCGTGTAAATTTTTGCGGTACTATCATTGTAGTTTCCAGTGCCCAAATGAATATACCGCCTGATACCGTCGTCGTCGCGCCGAACCACCAAGCAAATTTTACAGTGGGTCTTTAACCCGACCAATCCATAGACAACATGGCAGCCGGCTTTTTCCAGTTTTTTTGCCCAGATGATATTATTTTCTTCATCAAAACGGGCTTTCAGCTCTACCAATACTGTAACTTGCTTTCCATTTTCTGCCGCCTGAATTAGCGCGTTTACAATAGGTGAATTCCCGGATACTCTGTAAAGTGTCTGCTTGATTGCCAGAACATCCGGGTCGATTGCGGCAATTTTTATATAATTTACAACAGCGTCGAACGATTCGTAAGGATGATGCAATAGGATATCTCTATCTCGGATAGTTTTGAATATATCCTTGTTGTAGAACGATACACTGGGCACCGGTTCGAGTGGCGTGTTGCGAAGATGGTCATACCCTTTTAATCCGCTCAGTTTCATAAACATGGTCAAGTCCAAAGGCCCCAGAATTTCATAGATATCCCGTTCGTCAAGCTCAAGGCTTGTTTTTAAAAAAGAGCGAAGGTTTTTGCTCATGTTTTTTTCGATTTCTAGCCGGACAGGTTCACCCCATTTCCGGCGTTTGATGGATTTTTCCATCTCATAAAGCAAATCCTCTGCTTCTTCTTCGTCAATCGTGAGGTCCGAGTTTCTAGTAATCCGAAACGCATAGGTATTCAAAGGCGTGTGCCCATTAAACAACTTATAACAGAATTGCTTGATGATATCTTCGGTTAAGATAATCTCTTTTGCGTCGCTTTCTGCCGGTAAAGTTAAAATGCGTGAAACAACCGTAGGAACCTGCACCACGGCATAAAGCTCTTCTGAACGCTGGTCAAGCTCCACAATGATGTTAATGCTCCTGTTGTTCAGCAAAGGAAAAGGACGGCTTTGGTCAATCGCCATAGGCGTGAGGATCGGATAGAGCGTTGTTTCAAAATAATGGGCGATATAATCCATCTGCGCTTTGCTCAACTGGTCATATTCTCGGATAAAAATATTTTCTCGTTCCATTGCAGGTAGAATCGACCTGTTCAGACAATTATACTGTTTGTGTACCATTGAATGCACCCGGTCGGAGATCGCTTCTAGCTGTTCAGTCGGGGTCATACCAGAAGGATCACGCCCGCTAAATTCCGCTTCCACCTGATCCATCAGCCCGGAAACGCGTACCATAAAAAATTCATCCAGGTTTGAGGCAGTGATCGCCAGGAATTTGAGTCGCTCCAAGATAGGGTTATTTTTGTCCTGCGCTTCCTCCAATACTCGGTCATTAAATTCCAGCCAGCTTAGCTCACGGTTGAAAAATAGGGTAGGGTTGGAGAGGTTTTTGCCGGTTGTTTCTATCTTTTCAGCTGTTTCAGGTTCAGTGTACTCTTTATCCTTAATATGAGCCTTAGTTTGAATATTTTTTTTAGATTCAGGATTTTTTTTATTTTGAATATTTTTTTTGTTTTCAGCATGGTTATCGTTCTCCAATAGTTCAGATGTTTTTTTATTTCGGGTTACCTTTTTTGCTTCTGAAGCCTTTTTGGATTGGTGTGTTTTCTTTCCTTGGCTCATAGATTCACCCTCTTTTTCTTCAATGTAGCCTTGATGCCGAATACCTCTTCAAAAAAGACACCTTTTTCTGCAAAAGACCACTGTTCCAGATCTGTGTTTTTGTCCGAATTAATTGTAATCGTCAACTCCTGCTCATCCAACTTTACCTCGATATCGTTGAATTTCTGTTCATGGCTGCGATCTAGCGCGTCCGCAAGGCGAAGGATTGCCGAAAGTTTACTGACAATCACCCTGTCAGTCTGGTTTAGGTCGGTATAAATTTTGTCGTAAGCTGTTGGTACAATCCGGCTGTGATACAGCGAAACACAGGACACTGTGCCGATATCCCGCACATTAAGTCCAACAATATCCAGACCGCGGATGATGTTGTATGAATGTTTGTAATGATTCTTTACGTTAATAAGCTTTCCACAGTCGTGCAATATCGCGGCGGATTGCAACAACAGCATTTCCTTGGCGGATAAACCGTGAAGTTTTTTCAGGCGGTCAAAAATTTTAAGTGCAAATTTTTCAACAATCATTGAATGGGTTTCCATGCAGCCAAATCTTTTTGCAAATTCCCAAGAGGACAAAATGGTATTGATGTGAAAATTTTTACTCAGTTGGGCAAAGTCGGATGCAAACAGCATTTCATACAAGATGGAGTCAATCGGCAGGAGCATCGGAGCAACAATCATTTCAACGTTGATATATTTCCATAAATTCCGAAAGATACACATAGCAGGCATTAGCAGCTCTGACTGCTCTCCTGTAAGACGGTAGTCGTCCATAAGCCGTTCGATTGTCTTGGTTTTGATATCATCATATAGTTGGTCAAAGCTGTCCTTGCTAATATAATAAAAATGATTTCTTTCTTCTGCCTTGCACAACTCAGCTATTAAGGCGATTTCCAGCCCTGACGCAACATAGTATTTTGGAGATAAAACAGGGAGGCTTTCCAATATATCTGTAAAGGTATCCAGATATTCTTCAACAATCAAATAAAGCTGGCCCGTATAGTCCGCAGTATTCTCAAACAGCTCACTTAGCCGCAAAGATCCAACCTTGATGTTTTGTATATAAGGGATGTGTTCGTTTTCCACAAAAGAAATGCCGATATTACCCGATCCGATGTAAACCATCATTGCCGATTTTTTGATTTCTTTTGAGAGCTTATCCAACATAAGTTTAAAGATATAATACTTTTCTTCCAGGTTGTCAATTACCTCGACCTTCAGTCCCGTTTTTAACCGAACCTGATCCAGAATGTAATCTTTGTTTTCCGCTTCCCGCACTGAGGTTGTCGCCACTACCCTGATCTTTTCGCAGCCATATTCACTAGCGATCTGAATATAGTTTTTGATAACTTCGCAAGCTTTGTCGGCTTTGTCAAAAGAGATTTTTCCAGTGTTAAATGTGTCACGCCCCAGGCTTAGAGGATAATCCACAGTTTCCAACACTTTCATCCGTTCCTTGATTTTTTGACCGATTTTTAGCCGGATCGAATTGGAGCCGATATCTATGACAGCGGCGATCTGTATCCCGGCTTCTTTCTTCTTCATGTTCCCACCTCGTTATCGCCTCTATTAGGCCCATGCAACTGATTCCTGATCAACGCCGCTGCTTTTTCAAAATCATCACGTCGAATCTCAACCAGTGTTCTTTTAATTGTCTCATTCAGCCCTGGTTTTGTATAGTCTTCAATCTTGATTTTATATGATATATGGTTAAGGTCCAAAGTTTTAGTTATGATATGAATGTCTTGTTCTTCCGTTCCAATGTAAACTATCACTTTTTTTTGACGTTGATAAAAATATAAAAAAATAGATAATAGTAATATGATCAGAGTTAATGTCAATAATGCTGGTATGGCTAATTTAAGCTTTTTTACAGTAGCACCTTGCATTTTATTATCTCCTATTATTAAATTAAATAGAATATTGTAAAATTATTATTTTAACAAGAAGCGCTGTTTTTCTGTCAAAAAACGGTGCTTCTTGCTTTTCTAACCAATATGATATTCTCGAAGCTCCCGAATATCGTTTAGGGTAATATCTGCGATATATTCCTCGTTCAATGGCTCCTGATACTTACCAAAGCCCTGCAATACTCGGATTGTTTTCATACCAGCCTTTTTTGCCGGATAAATATCATTATCCAATCGGTCGCCAACCATAACACTGTTTTGCGGTCGACAACCCGCCAAGAATAGCGCACGTTTATAAATCTGAACATCCGGTTTGGCTATGCCTTCTTCTGCAGAGGCGATACAAAGGTCTATGTATGGCGCAAAACCAGAGGCTTCCAACCGTTCGGCTGTTCCCTTACTCTGATTCGCAATAACGCCTGTTTTATAGCGCTTGCGAATACTTTTGACAACTTCCAGCGCTCCTTCAAACGGCTTGTCTAGCGAGTGCAGGTAAGGAGCTTTATATGGAATGCCTAGTTTTCGAACGGCGTAATGATACAGAGAAGCCTCATACTGCCACGAAGCCTCGATCATCGTTTGATAGAATTTGTTATAGGTGATATCCATACCGAGGGCTCTGGCATAGTCTACAGTCTCTCGGATACGGTGTTCAATTGCCTGATCCTCACTGAATAACGTATTGCCAACATCAAAAAAGACATATTGAATCATAGCAATATTCCTCCTTCTGGTAGTGTGCCATTAGGCTAAACAAAAAAGTTGTCTCAAATGTCTTAGGTACGCAGTTTTGCCCCTACAGTATTGTAAGGGCAGAACTGCGTGTCTGCCTAAAACGAATTTGAGACAACCGCTTGCGTTTTATTATTAAGTTTTATTCTCCGGTTATACGGATTAGCCCATAATAGCAGTAACGTTACCAGCACCTACGGTTCTGCCGCCCTCGCGGATAGCGAACGTAAGACCTTGCTCCATAGCAATTGGAGAGATCAGCTCGATCGTCATTTCGACATTATCGCCAGGTTTGCACATTTCAACACCTTCTGGCAGTGTAATAACGCCTGTTACGTCAGTTGTTCTAAAATAGAACTGAGGTCTGTAGTTGTTGAAAAATGGGCTGTGACGTCCGCCTTCTTTCTTTTGTAAGAACGTATACCTGAGCAGTAAATTTAGTATGAGGAGTGATAGAGCCGGGTTTTGCAAGCACTTGTCCTCTTTCGATTTCGGATCTTTGTACACCACGAAAAAGTGCGCCGATGTTGTCGCCAGCCTGAGCCTGATCCAGAAGTTTTCTAAACATTTCGATACCTGTAACAACGACTTTGCGTTTTTCTTCAGCAAGACCGATGATTTCAACTTCGTCCTGAACTTTAAGAGTACCGCGTTCTACTCTACCGGTAGCAACTGTTCCGCGACCAGTGATAGTGAATACGTCCTCAACAGGCATAAGGAAAGGTTTGTCTGTCTCTCTCTGTGGGTCAGGAATATAAGAGTCGATCGCTTCAAAAAGCTCAACAATTTTGTCGCCCCAAGCACCAGCAGGGTCATTCAGCGCCTGGAAAGCAGAACCTCTGATGATAGGAGTGTCATCGCCAGGGAAGTGTCCTTTATCCAATGCTTCTCTGATTTCCATTTCAACCAGATCCAAAAGTTCTTCGTCCTCAACCATGTCGCATTTGTTCATGAATACAACGATTTTAGGAACGCCTACTTGGTGAGAAAGAAGGATATGCTCAGAAGTTTGAGCCATAACGCCGTCAGTAGCAGCAACAACAAGGATAGCGCCGTCCATCTGCGCTGCGCCTGTGATCATGTTTTTAACATAGTCGGCATGGCCAGGGCAGTCAACGTGAGCGTAGTGGCGGTTTGGTGTTTCATATTCAACGTGTGTAGTGGAAATTGTGATTCCACGTGCTTTTTCTTCAGGAGCTTTGTCGATTTTATCAAAAGCAACTGCTTCTCCCAGGCCGTATCTTGCATGAAGTGTTTTTGTGATAGCGGCAGTAAAGTTGTTTTACCATGGTCAACGTGACCGATTGTTCCGATATTTACGTGTGGCTTAGTTCTTTCAAATTTAGCCTTACCCATTTGTAGAGTTCCTCCTTAGAAATAAGATTGTTATATTTCATAGATAATACTTATATTATAGTAAGAGACAAGTATTTTTGCAAGCATAACTTGTAAAAATTAATATATTTTGCCATCTTTCCAGTTCAGAAATGACGAAAAGTTTGGCAGCTTATTTTTTTGCTATGCCTTTATTCTAGCGAAGCGCGTCCAGCTACAACTTTTTCCTGAATTTTTTTGGAACGGGTTCGTAATGGTGTACTTCCATGTTGTACAAACCTCGACCCTGCGTTTTGGAACGGAGGTCTGTTGCGTAGCCGAACATTTCGGCAAGCGGAACATAAGAATGAACAACATTGGCGTTACCTCTGGATTCCATACCTTCGATACGTCCGCGGCGGCTGTTGAGGTCACCGATTACATCGCCCATATATTCTTCGGCGACGGTTACGTCAACCTTCATAATAGGCTCAAGCAGAACGGGATTGCCTTTTCTCATCGCATCCTTAAACGCCATAGAACCGGCGATTTTAAACGCCATTTCAGAAGAGTCAACCTCATGGTAAGAACCATCGTAAAGAGTTGCCCGAACGCCCAGAACAGGGAATCCACCAAGGATACCGGAGAGCATTGCTTCTGTGATACCTTTTTCAACAGCGGGAATATATTCCTTGGGAATAGAACCGCCCACGAATTTGTTTACAAACTCGAATGTTTTTTCAGAATCGTTTGCGTCCATAGGCTCAAACTGAATTTTACAGTGGCCATATTGACCGCGGCCACCGGACTGTTTAGCATATTTGCTTTCAACGTCAACGGCTTTTGTAAAGGTTTCTCTGTAAGCAACCTGTGGTTTACCTACATTTGCTTCAACCTTGAACTCTCTGAGCAGACGGTCTACAATAATTTCCAGATGCAATTCGCCCATACCGGCGATGATTGTCTGACCTGTTTCGTTGTCTGTGTAAGTTTTAAACGTTGGGTCTTCTTCTGCAAGTTTAGATAAAGCAATGCCCAATTTGTCGCGCCCTGCCTTTGTCTTTGGTTCGATTGCTACGTGAATAACAGGTTCCGGGAAGTTCATAGACTCCAGAATAACCTCTTCCCCTTCAGGGCAAAGCGTGTCGCCCGTAGTAGAGAATTTAAGACCAACCGCAGCAGCGATATCTCCGGCATAAACTTTATCAATCTCAATACGGTTATTGGCATGCATCTGTAGGATACGGCCGATACGTTCTTTTTTCCCTTTAGTAGAGTTATAAACATAACTGCCGGCTTCAAGCGTACCGGAATAAACACGGAAGAAAGCAAGCTTTCCTACAAACGGGTCGTTCATAATTTTAAACGCAAGTGCCGAGAATGTTTCGTCATCACTGGAATGTCTTTCGATTTCTTCGCCTGTTTCTACATCAATACCTTTGATTGCAGGGATATCTGTAGGCGCGGGCAAATAATCAATAACTCCGTCGATCAGCTTTTGTACGCCTTTATTTTTGTATGCAGAACCGCAGAAAACAGGGATAATTTCGTTGGCAATGCAGGCCTTGCGGACTGCGCTTTTGATTTCTTCTACAGAAAGCTCTTCTCCGCTAAGATATTTCTCCATTAACTCATCATCGGATTCTACGGCTGTCTCTAACATTTCGGAACGGCTTTCCTCAGCTTTTGACAACATGTCAGCAGGAATATCTTCAATAGAGATATCTTCGCCTCTGTCATCTTTATAGATATATGCTTTCATTTCGATCAGGTCGATGATCCCCTTGAACTGATCTTCAGCTCCGATCGGCAATGCCATTGGAACGGGTCTTTTGCCCAAACGTTCGCGGATCATTTCCACAACATTAAAAAAATCCGCGCCCATAATATCCATTTTGTTAACAAACGCGATACGGGGCACCTCATATTCGTCAGCCTGACGCCAAACAGTTTCAGATTGCGGCTCTACGCCGCCCTTTGCACAGAATACACCGACAGCTCCGTCAACACACGCAGCGAGCGCTGCACTTCGACTGTAAAGTCAACGTGGCCGGGTGTATCTATAATATTTATTCTATGTTCCTTCCAATGCGTTGTTGTTGCAGCGGAAGTGATTGTGATACCTCTTTCTTGTTCCTGTTCCATCCAGTCCATGACGGCAGTGCCCTCATGGGTATCACCGATTTTGTAAGTTCGACCGGTATAATACAGGATACGTTCAGTAAGAGTTGTTTTACCCGCGTCGATATGAGCCATGATACCGATATTCCTAGTCTTCTCCAGCGGGAATTCTCTATTAGCCACTAATACTCCTCCTTCAAAAACAGTAAAAAAACACACCTCAATTTGCTATCATATTTTATATTAATTTTATGTGTCAATTTATCATAAAATACAGCTTAAAATTAATAAATCTAAAAAAGCAGATCTAAATCGTTTTTTACCATTTATAGTGTGAAAATGCTCTGTTGGCTTCTGCCATCTTATGCACTTCGTCCTTTTTTTGCATGCTCCGCCGCCATTATTTAAAGCGTCCAGGATCTCGTTGGCAAGGCGGTCTTCCATTGTCTTTTCTCCGCGTCTTCTGGAATACAGCACAAGCCAGCGCAGCCCAAGGGCCTGCCTTCTTTCAGGCCGAATTTCAATCGGAACCTGATATGTCGAGCCGCCCACACGGCGGGCTTTTACCTCAAGTACGGGCATAATGTTGTTCAGCGCTTCCTCAAAACACTCCATAGCAGGAGTTCCTCTTTTTTCAGCGACTTTTTCAAACGCACCATAAACAATGCCCTGAGCAACACCCTTTTTTCCCGTCCAGCATAATCGCATTGATCAACTTTGTAACGATTTTGCTATTGTACAACGGATCGGGCAAAACGTCCCTTTTAGCAACATGTCCTTTTCTTGGCACGATTCTTCCCTCCTTAAAAATGAATACAATTAATTTGGTACTCACCCGGCCGGCCAACAGACCGCCGGCATGATTCACGCCTGTGTATATATATAATCTTAATAAAAATAAATTTTATGCATAAGGCTTCCCATATAACGCTATGGTTATAAAAAGCCGGATAAACTTATTCGCAAAACTGCAATGGTCAGATTGTATAAGTACAAGGCATTTTTGTTTATTTAGTTATTATTTCTTTTTAGCGCGTTTTGCACCATATTTGGAACGAGCCTGATTTCTTTTGGCTACGCCCGCCGTATCCAGAGTACCTCTGATGATATGGTAACGCACACCCGGAAGGTCGCGCACTCTTCCGCCTCTGATCAATACTACGCTATGCTCTTGAAGGTTGTGGCCTTCGCCCGGAATATAAGAGGTAACCTCCATACCGTTAGAAAGACGTACCCTGGCAATTTTACGCAGCGCTGAGTTGGGCTTTTTGGGTTTCTCTGTTCTTACGTTTGTACAAACGCCCCTTTTTTGCGGAGAAGAAGCATCGTTACGTCTATTGCGCAGTGTGTTCAGGTTTTTCTGAAGCGCAGGCGCTGTCGATTTTCTAAACTTGCTTCCACGGCCTTTTTTAACTAATTGGTTTACTGTTGGCATTTTTGCACCTCCCTGCAATCTTATTACATTCTGCCATTGTGTTCTTTTTCTTTGATTACGATGAATAGGTACATACCTGTAGGTATTACCGATACCCCGTCGCTTGCGGCGGGATAATTCATTTGGTGAAGTCTACAAAAAAGACATCCCTTATTTACAAAGACACCGTAACACTATAGCATAAGGGCAAATTTTTGTCAACTACTGCATTTTAAAGAATAATTCTTCATATTTTATTTTTGATATGGGCGAATAATGCATCAAGTTGTTTTTGCGTCATCTGACAGGGAATAATGAGCCGCAACACCTTTATGATAAAGCGACGTTCCTGCTCTGTTAGAATATGGTTCATAAAATAGACATAACTAAAATCTTGGTCGTCGTCAAAAAGGCTACTGTTTGGCATGCGCGTCAGCTCCTAAATAATTCTCCAAAGCATATTTACAGCATTGTAGCACGAGTAAATTTAAAGAAATTTTGTTTTCGATGGAAAGCTTGGTCAACTGATCGAATATTTCTTCATTAAATCGTATAGTCCGAGCGATATTTGTATTTTTAAAGTTTTTATCTACTTTAAACATATCCAGCCATACACCACCTTTATATTATTTCGCACTATAAATAATTTACAGTATTTTCAATTCTTTAGCTAGATTCATAAATGAACCTAAATGTATAACTGGTTATGATATCATTTGTGTATTGGCTTCAAAAATAAAAACCCCGAAAGAACAGTATTTTTGCGTCCTTGTTTTTTAGTAAAATTTGTGTTAGATTTGTAAATGGATTATTCTTTTAAAAATCGAGCTTTGCCTTATGACTAACAAACGTGGGAGAAGCAAGCTTCTTAAAATAACGCCGAAGCTAATAATAGTTAATGGAGGGTACGAAATATGGATCAATCATCAACAGTGCGGTCAGAATTTCCGCGTCCTGATTTTGAACGTGGGAATTGGATTTGCCTCAATGGAGAATGGGACTTTGTTTTTGATGACGACGATAGCGGTATCCGCAAGGGATATCCTGACGGAAAAGATTTTGATAAAAAAATCATTGTTCCGTTTTGCTATCAAAGTGAATTAAGCGGGATCAACGATACTACACACCATGAGGTTGTCTGGTATGCCAGAACAGTTCATCTGGATGCGGGCAGGCTTGCGTTCGGACAGACTTGCCTGATAAAGTTCGGCGCAGTAGATTATGAGTCTAGGCTATGGGTCAACGGCGATTATGTGGGAATACATAAAGGCGGACATACACAGTTTGAGTTTGATATCACAAGGTTTTTAAAGGAAGGCGACAACAGGATTGTGCTTAGTGCAAAAGACGATCGGAATATTGACCGTCCAAGAGGAAAGCAGTATTGGAAGGATATGCCTGACCGTTGCTGGTATACTAATACCACAGGGATATGGCAAAGTGTTTGGATGGAATTTACCGGCAGCCTTTACATCGAAAAAATACGTCTTACCCCAGATATTGACAGAAGAACCATAGAGCTGGAAGCGTATCTTAATAAGACAGTAGAAGCAACCTTGGAAGTCAAAATTTCTTATAATGGCAGTCCTAAAGACAGCATGATATTTAATACAAATACAAACTATATCAGAAAAGTCATTACTATGACAGAAGAGGATGCTGTTGACGAGATTCATTACTGGTATCCTGACAGTCCATGCTTGTATGATATGAAGCTGAACCTTTTAACCGGTGGCGTACTTTCGGATGAAATTTCAACTTATTTCGGTATGAGAAAAATTGAGTGTCAGGGTGATATGATCCTCCTGAACAATAAGGCGTTGTATCAAAAGCTGGTATTGGATCAAGGATATTGGAAAGAAAGCCTTTTGACCCCACCTTCCGATGAAGCTATTCGTTATGATATCGAAGCTACAAAATCTTTTGGTTTTAATGGTGCAAGAAAACATCAAAAATTTGAAGACCCAAGATATTATTATTGGGCTGATAAATTAGGGCTTCTTGTTTGGGGAGAGCTGCCTTCCGCATATCTTTTTAACGCAAATGAGATTACAAATCTACAATCGGAGTGGCTGGAATTTGTTCAACAATCCTACAATCATCCCTGTATTATCACATGGGTACCCTTTAATGAATCCTGGGGGGTTCGTAATATTGTTTCAGATAAACGTCAGCAGGATTTGGCAGCAAGCTTTTACTATATGACAAAAGCCATTGACGCAACCCGTCTCATCAGCTCAAATGACGGCTGGGAGCAGATTGAGGCGACGGATATTTTTGGTATCCACGATTATGCAGCTTTTGGTGACGAATTTAATCAAAGATACGACGACTTTAACGATTATTTGAAAAAAGGTATTCCATACCGTTTGGCTCTTGGTTTTGGTAATAATTATAAAGGGCAGCCGGTTCTTATTACCGAATACGGGGGAATCGCTTTTACAAACAAGGATAAGGAGGCATGGGGATATTTCGGCACGGTAAACGATGAAGCCGAATTTATCGCCAGATTTACTTCAATTACTCATGCGATTATGAAAACGCCATATATCCAAGGCTTCTGCTATACACAGCTAACAGATGTCATGCAGGAAGTAAACGGGTTATTAACAATGGATAGAAAGCCGAAAATATCTGCCGAAAAAATAAAGGATTTATTAAAGTGATAACAATAGGCATATAAAGCGGTTTTATGATGATAGAGTAAGTATGAATTAAAATCAAAACTTTGGCTTTCTAGTAACTAAAAAGCACTTAATGAATAATTATACATTAAGTGCTTTGTTTTTTATATGTTATTGTAACGCCTATTCTTCCAAAATCCAGTTCAGGAGTGAACCGTAGTCTACAGCGTTTTCCTTGATATCCTGCGATACTACAGAGTCGAATTTAGCCCTTGTGTGAATCTGAGGAATGTCAATCTCAAAATCGCAATCTA
Source organism: Holotrichia oblita (assembly GCA_023690525.1). Taxonomy (NCBI): domain Eukaryota; kingdom Metazoa; phylum Arthropoda; class Insecta; order Coleoptera; family Scarabaeidae; genus Holotrichia; species Holotrichia oblita. The sequence continues at coordinate 14,387 of JALQSN010000258.1, forward strand.
CCAGCAGTTGCTCGCCTAGTATATCCATTTCCATAGCAAAACTAAATGTCATGCTGATGGAGTGAAATTCCTTCTTATTTTGGTCAATTACATATTTGCAATAGATCGGTTTTGTTAGATCAATGCTAGGTATGTCAAAAAAGGAGTTAAACCCGATCTGACTAAAGGTATCTGCCATAATAGAGTTGAGAAAATCCGACGTAAGATTTAGGTTGCCGGCAATGACATAGTTTCCATCGGCGTTTGTGTTCAGGGTCATGGTTGAAAAATACTCTTTATTTTCAAAAATAACGTAGTTGCCCAAGTTTTCTTGAACTAATGCCTGTATTTGATTCATAGAAGCCGTTGTTGATTTGGTTTTATACAGGAGTTCCTCTGAATTTATATAAGTATACTCACCATCGTCGTACATTTCTTCTGTAAACTCTTCTTTCCCCATTAGAGGACTCATATCAAAAGAATATTGCATATGGTAATGCATATAAGGTGCCTTTAGATCCATTTCGACTTTTGTGTTGGAATCAAAGCTGATATTTATCGATTCTGGCTCACTACCGGCGGCTGTCAAGAGCATATCCATCCACATATTCATTTCCATGAATAACTTGTTATCCAAATTAATTTTCTGGCTGGCTGTTTCTACCAGATCAAGCATTTCTGACATTTCTGCATCGTCAATCATATATAAAGTATTTGTATTGACATCCCAGCTAAGTGTATAACCGAATATCTCGGCAATAGCATCAACCGGGGCATACACCATGCCGTTATAGGTAATCGCGCCCGGGCCGTCCAATGTTATGGCTACCCCGTTTAGTTCTGCCTCATCCTGGTCAATCTTCAGCGTCAGCATCTGATCACCTATTTTGACCGTTACGGCTTCCTGATTAACAAAATATGTACCGTTTTGTCTTGCGTTGACTAGATCGAAAACAAACTGGAACGGAAGTAAAGTAGTCTCTTCAATTTTGACCGGCTCGTTATTCTGCGTAATTGCAACACGTTTGCTGTTCAGCACCAGGTTAAACTCGCCGGGAGCAATCTTTTCAACATCCGTTGCGAATGCAGTCACGGACAAAGCGAAAGAACAAACCATCATCGACAAAAGCCCTACCGCTTTTTTGAATATTTTCATTACAATATCGCCTCCTAAAAATAATGATATATTCATAATACTATATCGCAAGAAAATATACAATGAATAATTCTGCTATTTATCCCAAATACAGCATGCCTTACGAACTTCAATTTAAAAAGGAGCAATAAATTACCCCGCCGCAAGCGACGGGGTATCGGTAATACATTCAAACTTATTCGGCATTTTTGCGCTGTATTGTAATTATTTTAGATGAGATGCGTATAACAGGAAACCCATCATCAAATTTAACATACTGTCAGTGGGATTATATCCCCTTTGGGCGCGGCCGTAAAATAAGCACTTTTTAAGCATGATTGAAAAACCCGCATAAAAACGAACCAGAAAAGCAGTTTCACCGTGACAAGAAATTTATTTTCTGAGCCACAAGATTCCGGGTTATTTATTTTTGTTCCTTTTCGTCTTCAAATCCCACAGTGCGGCTGATAATATAGATTGGCCGACCTTTGATTTCTTCAAATATCCTGCCAATATATTCCCCAATAATACCAAGGATAATCAATACGATCCCCTGGGATAACAGTAGGATTCCCATAGTAGAAGCCCAACCCTGAATTACGGTGTCGGTAAACAGTTTTTGGTACAAAATGATAATGAGGTAAACAAAACTGCAAAACGATATAAAAAACCCGATCGCTGTTGCTAGCTTCAATGGTTTGTACGAAAAGGCAGTGATGCCGTCGATTGCAAGCCGAAGCATTTTTTTAAAAGGATATTTTGTTTCTCCCGCAAAACGTTCTTCACGGATATATTCCACAGAGGTTTGCCGAAAGCCGACCCAACTCACCAGACCTCTGACATATCGGTTTCTTTCGCCTAGCTGCTTCATCGCGTCGCATACCTTCCGGTCTATTAGACGAAAATCTCCTGTATCTACAGGGATTTCTACGTTTGTCATTGCCTTGAGCAGCCTGTAGTAGATTTTTGCCGTAAATTTTTTCAAAAAAGTTTCGCCTTTTCTTTTCAGCCTTTGGCCGTATACAACTTCATAACCATTTTTCCATTCCTTGATCATATCCAATATGATCGATGGCGGGTCTTGTAGATCGGCATCAATCACAACAACAGCGTCGCCCCTGGCATAATCCATTCCAGCGGTGATGGCGGGCTGATGGCCAAAGTTTCTGGAAAAATAAAGATATTTTGCCGAACTGTCTTTCTGGCAGATTTGTTCTAATATCTCGGCAGATTTGTCCCGGCTACCGTCGTTGACAAAAATCAACTCATACGGCTCTCCGGTCCGTTCCATGACATCTTTCAATCTTCGGTATGACTCCTGAATGACTTCTTCTTCATTATATACCGGAATAACCACGGAATAAACAATATGCATCTCTTTTGTACCTCCTCACAGTAGCGCGTTAATTGTGATCATGATTATGCCAGTCAAAAACGCAATCAGCAACGCCTTCGGCTTTTGAACGTCCACCGCCAGCAATGCCATAACAAAAGCCTCTTTCTGCATATAGTATTATAATCTAGCTTTCAATTTTCAGTCGCCAACTTGAGCAGCGCCTTATCTTAACTCTATGAGTAATTCTATCAGAAATTTGCTTTAGGTAGTTTTCAGGCATGAGAATGATCTGTGCTATCCCATTCCACATGCCAACAATTTTGGTATATTACTCTAAACAAGTATATTCCATCATAAACGATTTGCCTATTTTATGCAAGCCATTGCGTCATAAAAAGCAAAATGATATACTGGTCTCCTAAGGAGGAATTACTATGGCTTTAGACGGAGTAACCGTTTCTAATATTGTATATGAATTAAAAGAAAAACTACTGGGCGGCAGAATCGATAAGATCTATCAGCCCGAAAAGGATGAGATCATCCTGTCTGTACGTAGCCTGGGGAACAATTATAAGTTGCTGCTTACCGCCAATGCTTCCAGCCCACGCTTGCATATCACTGGCTTGCCAAAAGACAATCCTATGAGCCCACCTTTATTTTGCATGGTTCTAAGAAAGCATTTAGTTAATGGCAAACTAACGGGGATTAACCAGCCCGATTTTGAGCGAATCGTAGTTCTGACTATCGAGGCAGTCAACGAGATGGGAGATTTGTGTACAAAAAAGATCATTATAGAAATTATGGGCAAGCACAGCAATATTATCCTAACAGACGATCAGGGAGATATTTTGGATGCTGCTAAGCATGTGTCGCATGATACCAGCTCTGTCCGGGAGGTATTGCCCGGCAAGCGGTATATCAGCCCCCCATCTAAAAAAAGTAATCCGCTTCTGTTGGATGAGCAGGCGTTTACTGACCTGCTTGAGGGCAGCGATAATCTGAAAGCGGTCAACTTTCTCTATCAGTCCTATAACGGTATTAGCCCTGTTATGGCAAGCCAACTCTGCTATACTGCCGATATCGAACCGGACATTCCTTGCGGGGAGATGGACGGCAGTCAAAGGGAGAGGCTGTTTCAGGCTTTCAAATATCTGATTGATCAAATTTGCAAAGGCCAATATGAGATCTGTTCCTATCTTGACGAAAAGGATAAACCCATCGATTTTGCTTGTGTACCCATGACGCAGTTTTCAAGCTGTCGAATAGAACGGTATGAAAGCATTTCCTCTTTGCTTGAGAACTATTATTCCAAAAAAGACAATCTGTACCGGATGAACCAAAAAACACAGGATTTGAAAAAACTAGTGCAGAACAATATTGAGCGGTGTGTTAAGAAAAAAGATATCCAGATTAAAACCCTGAAGGAAATCCGCGACAGAGAATTATACAAAACCTATGGCGAGCTGTTGACCGCAAATATCTATGCTATTGAAAAAGGCCAGCCGTCCTTTACCACCCAGAATTATTATGACGAGAGTTTGCCTGAGATTACAATTCCATTGGATGCGGATAAAACGCCGGCCGAAAACGCGCAAAAATATTTTAAGCGTTATAACAAAGAAAAACGTACCTTTGTCGCCCTACAGGATCAGATCAAACAGAATGATGAAGAGCTGTTGTACTTGCAGGGCGTGTTGTCTGCGATACAAAACAGCAGTGACGAAGCTGATATCGAAGAAATCCGCAACGAGCTGGCAGAGGAAGGCTTTGCAAAAAAAAGATTCCACAAAAAAGGATCCTTCCGGCCAAAAAAAACAAAGCCGCTCTGTTTCCTTTCGGACGAGGGCTTTTACATCTATGTAGGCAAAAACAACAAGCAAAACGATGAGCTAACATTAAAATTTGCCAATAACCACGACCTTTGGCTGCATACCAAGGAAATCCCCGGCTCCCATGTCATCATAAAATCGGACGGACAGGAAATCCCGCCCAAAACGATCGAACAGGGCGCAATCCTCGCGGCCTATTATAGCAAGGCCCGGGAAGCGTCAGGGGTTCCGGTGGATTATACGCTCAGGCGAAACGTTAAAAAGCCTAATGGTTCAAAGCCCGGCATGGTAATCTACGAATCGAACCGCACAGCTTATGTTACACCGGATGAAAAGCGTGTGCAAGAAATTAAACAGATCCGAGATTAATCCCGGATCTCAGGTCGGCGCGTCAGAACGGAAAGTTAGCCGAAAAGACGCCGGAATTGAGATGCTGAACAGGCTCTTAGGGTTAATTAAAAAGGAGCAATCGGTATTGCGGTTATTTTAAATGAGATTTGTATAAGCTACAATAAATTTAGAAAACAAACGCATAAATTATATATGCATTATTTGTATTTTTGGAGGGATAAAAAATGTCTGATTGGAAACCTGAATTATATTTAACATTTGATAAAGAACGGACACAACCAGCTATTGACCTTATGACCAAGATCAACTACGAAAATCCTTCACGGATAATAGATATAGGTTGTGGTCCAGGCAATAGTACAAACGTTTTAAAAACAAGATGGGCATATGCAGAAATCACTGGCTTGGATAATTCTCAAGCGATGATTAAACAGGCAAAAAAAACATATAAAGATATTAACTGGGTGTGTGCAGATGCTTCAGAAGATTTGTCCAATCTCGGAAAATTCGATATAGTTTTTTCAAATGCAGCTATACAGTGGGTTCCTGAACAAAAACCATTATTAACAAGCCTCTTTGGCCTTTTAACTGAAAATGGCATTATGGCTGTTCAAGTTCCAGATACAACTAATATGCCTATTCATACTGAATTACAAAAACTTGTATCTACAAGTAAATGGGAAAAACAATTCGCTTCTCATGCTCCTAACCATTCCACTCATTCGGTAGATTTTTATTATGACATTTTATGTGATTTGACCGACAATATTGATGTATGGGTAACGAAATACTACCACGTTATGAACAGTCATGGTGATATTGTAAAATGGTATAGTAGCACCGGATTAAGGCCGTATCTTGATTGTATTCCTAATGAAAACATAAAGAATGAATTTTTAAGTGAATTTGAATATATGTTAAGCAAGTCATATTCGGTACAAAAGAATAAAAAGGTGTTGTTTCCGTTTACACGAATATTCTTTATTGCTAAACAGGAAGTTAGATAGATCCAGGGTTACTCCCAGGTCTTAGAATATCAATAAAGTTGCATTTTTATAAAATGAATTATCCAGCTATAAGCCACAGAGTATATACCTATTTATTGGAATCAAATAAATACAAATGAATTTTTATTTAAAGCAAAAACATAGATTTTTGCGTAATGTTATTAAGATAAGCAAAATCTCAGAAAAGGAACAGGAAATAACGAAAAACGGCGTGGGGATGTTAATAATTCCGTGCCATTTTTCATATAGTAGCGTAGGGTAGAGTAGGGAAAAAAGGTATATAAAGAAAGCAGAGGTGGAAATCTGCTTAAAACACTACCCAAAAGAAACAAGTTATGTTACCCTACCCTATGCTGACGACTAGTTTTTGACGCATTTTACGGATGTATTGACGACCCGGGCGAACAAACAAAATATTCTTGCGGATCAAGGCTTCCACGTCAGGCGGGGGTTCATTGTATAATCGTCGCAGAAAACGTCTGCAAATAAGAACGACGAGAGTAAAATTGACTTGGCTTGATAAGCGTGTTTTTTTCCTTCTGCGAAATGACTAGGCTACGTGCGAGGGAATCATTTCTGCAAAGTTGTACATAATGATTCTTGCGAAGATTTCTTGAACAATGTACTCCCGCTTTTTAGCATGAAAATGGACCAACCCAATGATATATTTCAATTCCCTTCCCTGAACGATGTTTCGATGCCCTGCCCCACCTCATCGCGTAAAGCTGTTTCAGTTCATCTGGTGGGGTGGGAAGCATGACGCCTCCAGATTAGGAATAACCGTTTCGTAAGAATCATGGAAATCATGAGCAAGCTTAAAGCGAACAACGCGAAAAGACATAGGGTAGGGTAGGGTAAAACTCGTTTGTATGGAAATCCAGAAAATCAAAAATTGAGTTATTAGGGTAGGGACAAACCGATCGATTTCAGGATGCGACTTGACTTCATTCGTCTGTTTTCTTGTGAGGGTTCGTTTAATGCAAGTGTCGAACTCTCCATCAGACGGCAATGACAAACCGAAAACTATTCCTTTGCTTCCCAAGTCTCTCACTCGAACAATATAGGTCCAGCCTTTCTTTTCGATATGGGCGAAATCATTATAGCTTTTATAATACCTGACCTATCAGCGATCATGAGAACGTTATCTTTGATACGAGAACAAGCAACCATGTCAATCAACGCCTTATGTTCGTTTTGGTTCCTTATGGGCTGGACGCGTGTGTCAACATAGATTTTGTTGCATAAATCGTAGACTGCGTTACTGTGCAAAAGAGGATAACCTTTTACATCAGAGCAGGGCAGGCTGGGTCTGAAAATATGTGTCTGTGTCCTCTGGATTTGTTGGGATGTGCAAATCCGAACCATCAATGCCAAGCAACCGATATCCCCGATATTTCCTTTCACATGAATGGAATCGTGTAAATTCACTTAACAGAAACTCAAACGGTAGGGTAGGGTAGTATTTTTTCTCTCTGTTAGACGAAGGCGGACGTGGCGTGGCGTGGTTGCTGTATTTACGTCATATCCTTTAATTCCACAACAGTTCCGAACGACAGTTTATGGTTCCGTGTAAAATCTTTTCCGGGCTTTTTCACAAATAGACCGAGTGACTTTGACATTTCAATAATGAGTGAGAGTGATGTCAGTTTTTCTTTTACTACTGGGTATCTATTCAGTGATCGCGCCTCCTAAAAAATGCTATATTTAAGAGGCTTTGTCATATAATTTTTACTATTTGTCAAGTGTTTTTTTGAACTTTATTATGTTTTTAATGAAAAAAGAGCTTGGTATCTTTTCTACACGATGCTCTATTTGTGTTTTTGCTTATCTTAGTGACATTAAGTTTTTGCCATGTTTTTTTGTTTTGAATGTTATTTATTAGTGCGTATTATGCTTATTTTGCTCAGGAATGCGAAAATAAGGCTCACTATACTTTAATCTCTAAAAAACTTTTTAATACCTCATCCTCAGTACATTTATCTAACATTCCAAATTCGGGGTCATAATACTTCCCATTGAAATATAAAGACCAATGCCTATATGTAGGCAATTGCAAATTTAATATACACGTATTCGGTAATTTCATACCCTCTTTGTACTTCTTCAATGACTTCGCGTGTTTTATGCCGTAATATTCAAGGGCTGATTGAATATGCGCAATATGAGTGCCTTTATCAGTACACATTATCTCAATAACTTCCTCAACCGGTCTTGCGGCAAGCATAGCAACACACGATTGTCCGCATAGATAACCTGTAGGTTCTTTGATATAGCTTATTGAGTCAATAACCCTTACAGGATTATCGTAGGTATAAGGGCTTTTCTTGAAATAGATAGGTTCTTGCGGCTTTATGGTGATTTTAAGTTTTTCACCTGATCTGAATTTACGAAGCAATCCGATATTTTTTCTTATTTCATAAAAGCCGTTGTCTTTCTCTTGAATATAAACCTTATATTCAAGAGCGTTTATATCCATTAGAGCCCAATAAGTGAACGTTATATTAAATTTTTCCTTTAAATTTACAGGTATATCTATTTTTCCGATTCAATATGACTGTCATTTAATATCAATTCATATGTATAACTATCCATCTTTAACTTACCTCCGAAAACATAAATAATACACATACATAATTTTGTGTTTGTTTCCTAAGTTTATTGTAGCATTATTAACCTGAATATATAAGGAATAAATATTAATCAATATTTTTTATAGTTAAAACTTTCTTTTGTCTACGGCCGAAGATCCGGGACTAATCCCGGATCTATATAAATTGCAATTTTAAAAGAAGCTAATCAAGCACCATATTGTGGTTGTTTTAAATGAGATTCGTATAACAGGAAACCCAAATTTAGCACACTACTATTTTAGTATATGCTGAATGAGGATAATACCTGTTCAAACACAGGCAACGCATCTTCAAAATCTGGTGAGAGAGTAGAAAAGGTGAATAAATAAAGCCGTCCATTGCTTGCTGTTATTGCTTGATAGATAGCGGTTTTTATTTCTGCGGCAGTGTAGCCGGACTGAAAGACCAGGAAATAATTTTTTCCCAATTCCTTGCCCTCAGGCGGCGACAGCTCGTGATAATCTTTAAACGGTTCAGCTTGATATTGCGATGCCAAGGTTTCAGCCATTTCCTGGAGGATGTTGGCCTTTTTTAAATAATTCTGATTGATTTGGGAGCCGGATTGTACAATGATGTTCGCGCTCGGAATAAAACCGTCTGTTGCCTGATCCAGATCAAAGAATATTGCGGTTACGGTTTCCAGGCTTTGTATAAGAGCCTGCCGTTCCATTCCAGCTTTCGTGATTTCAGTAAGCAGCTGTGTTCCCTGTGGTGTATCGGTGATCTCTTTGTTCAGCATCTTCCACGCGTCGGGATATTGAAAAGAAAAAAAGCCGTCTGTGTCGGTGTATACTATATATCCGGCTATATTTTGCGGGGCGTTTGCTTCAGTAACTTTGCGTGCGGAATCGGCAGAGGCATTTATGCTCGGATCAGGAGAAGTGGAGGCTTGATCCGACTGGTTTCCTGTGCAGGAACATAAAAGAAGGGCTAGAAATAAGAGAATAATACTGATTTTTTTCATATACTTGATTCACTCCTTCCTCATAAAAGCATGATACCGTGCTCCGAACACAGGCGAATCATTTCTTCGCTCCAAATTGCTGCTTGTACTTCGCCAATGTGCGCCTTGTGTAGCAGATACATGCAGATCCGGGATTGTCCAAGGCCGCCGCCAATTGTGTAAGGGAGGTTTTTGCTAAGGATATCCCTATGAAATGGAAGATTGACTCTATTTTCGGCTCCGGCCTGCTTCAATTGGTTCAAAAGACTTTCTTCATCAACCCGGATCCCCATTGAGCTGACCTCGAAGGCACGGTCAAGAATAGGATAATAAAATAACAGATCGCCGTTTAATGCCCAATCGTCGTAGTCGGGTGCTCTGTCGTCGTGTTTTGCGCCGCCATTTAGATTGCCGCCAATCTGCATCAGAAACACGGCTTTGTGTGTACGGCAGATTTCATCTTCCCTTTGCTTTGCGGTCAGGCCGGGGTATAGGTCTTCCAATTGCTGAGTGGTGATAAAAAATATTTCATCCGGCAAAAAGCGGCTTAGTTGATATATAGAAGCAACAGCGGACTCTACTTTTTTAAAAACATTAAATATTTTTGTGACAACACTTTTCAGGAAGTCAATTGTTCGCTGTTCTTGGTTAAGGATGAATTCCCAGTCCCATTGGTCGACGTATATGGAGTGCAGGTTGTCCAGTTCTTCATCGCGGCGGATGGCGTTCATATCAGTATACAAGCCTTCGCTGGGCTTGAAGCCGTATTTTTTTAGTGCGAACCTTTTCCATTTTGCCAGGGAGTGGACAATTTCAACTTCCCGTTCGTTCAAGTCTCTGATACCGAATTTGACAGGGCGTTCGGTACCGCTGAGTGTATCGTTCAGTCCGGTTTCCGGGAACACAAAGAGCGGGGCGGATACTCTTACCAGATTCAGGCTTGCGGCAAGCTCCTTTTCAAATGTATCCTTGATCAGCTTGATAGCAATTTCTGTTTCTTTTGTATCCAGATTGGTTGTATAGTTCTCGGGTATAATCAGCGACATGGTGCTACCTCCTGTAAAATCGGTGTAATTAACCTTAATTATATACTTTGAAATCAAATTGTCAATAAAAATGCTGGTTAAATTAATTCAAGATTGATCGGCATTAACTGTATGAAAAGGGATAATTTAAGTAAAAAATGATATTTATACGAATCTCATATAAAATAGTCGCAATACGGTGCAAAAAATGCCTGAGAATTACCGTTATTTTTTACTTGACCGCGCTTTTTAAATTGAGATTGTAAAAAGTTAAAGTTCTTTTGCTTCTTTTCTTTCAAGAAAAGAAGGCTGGTTGGGGCGGTAAGCCCAAGGTTTTTTAACTGTATGCTTATGTTTTGAAGGGGCTTGGAAAAAACATGAACTTGACATGACGTGATTTACATAGTATACTCAGGTAAGGTTGATCAAAAATGAATTAAATTTTCCGTGCTAGCCGGGGAGGTAGCGGCACCCTGTACCTGCAATCCGCTGTAGCAGGGGTGATGCCTTGTCCCAGGCTCCTTCTTTGTGAGGCCTGCCTCAAATAAGTGATGTTGACTATCGAGTCTTACGCAATGAGAACTTTTGAACCGTGTCAGGTTCGGGAGAAAGCAGCACTAAGAAAGATCTCTCATGTGCCGTGAGGTTGCTTGATATGAGTTAACTGTTTGAGTAACGCTTGGAGAGAAATGTCAAAGACAGGCGCACGGATTTCAAATATTTTTCTTAACCACGCCACGCCATATAATTTTTATGGCGTGGTTTTTTATTTATCTGTTTAAGATACGGTTGCGGAGGAGCGCTTTAAATGTTATATTATATATGATACGAGCATATGCATTATCATACGTACAGGCGCTGAAGGCGGAAAAAACGGGAGTAATGATTATGATGACAAATTTTGAGTATTATATGCCGGTTAAATTGTATGTAGGTGAAAATATTGTTGCAAACAAATCGCAATTGTTTGCAAAGTTCGGGAAAAAGGCGATGATCGTCACGGGAAAGCATTCTGCCCAAGCGAACGGTTCGCTTACGGATTGTTTAAAAGTTTTGGAAGAAAATAAAAGGGAATATCTCATATTTGACGAGGTGGAAGAGAACCCATCATTGGAAACCGTCGCCAAAGCTGCTCAGATTGGCAGAGAAAATAAGATTGATTTTTGTATAGGGATTGGAGGAGGGTCGCCCCTGGATGCAGCAAAAGCAATCGGGTTAATGATCCTTAACAGAGAGATTACGACAGAGGATTTGTTAAAAAAAAGCGGACTGATCAGCATTCCCTTATTGGCGATTCCCACCACAGCCGGCACAGGTTCGGAAACAACGCCATATTCCGTGCTAACGATTCATCAAAAGCAGACAAAACAGAGCATACCGCAGAAAGTTTTTTTTGAAGCTGCTTTTCTTGACGCAAAATATATGCTGGATATGCCTAGGGATATTACTGTTAATACGGCGATTGATGCCCTGACACATATCATTGAGAGCTACCTGTGTGTCAATGCGTACGAGTTTAACGACATGCTGTGTGAAACCGGGTTTTCTATGTTCGGTAAGGTCAAGAGAAACCTGGAAGCATTTGACCTTGATTTTGAACAACGAGAAAAGCTGTTGTTGGTGTCTTCGCTTGCCGGGATGTGCATTGCGCAGACAGGTACAAGCCTGCCGCATGGGATGGGCTATCCTCTGACTTATTTTAAAGGATTGGCACATGGAGCGGCCAATGGTGTAATCATAGCGGAATATCTGAGATACTGTGATATGGGAAAAGTCAGCAGGCTTTTGGCGATTTTGGGATTTAGGGATATTGATGAGTTTGGCGCGTTTTTGAAGCGGATCTTAAGGATAAGATTGGCGCTGACTCAAGAGGAAATCACAAAATATACTTCCGATTTTATGGCGAACAAGAATAAGCTAAAAGCACATCCCTTTCCTGTTGGTTATGAAGACATCTTGAATATATATAAAAAGAGTTTGTGCGAATAATTTAGTAAACCACTGAAATAATAGAGGACTCGCTTGTTTGATTTGTCGGCAGGCACGTTATTGTTTCAACAAATTTTCTGGGAGATGGTCTTATGTTTTTTCATAGGCATGATACGAAAGTAGTTGATGTCGGGGGTCTGAAAATTGGTGGTGACAATCCTATCCTGATCCAGTCTATGACCAATACAGATACGAGGGATGTTGCCGCGACAGTCAGGCAGATCAAGGAGCTGGAAGCTGCGGGTTGTGAGATTGTCCGGGTGGCTGTGCCGGATATGGCGGCAGCGGACGCAATTTTGGAAATCAAAAAGCAGATTCATATACCATTGGTTGGGGATATTCATTTTGATTACCGCCTGGCTTTGGCCGCTATCCGAAATGGCGTTGACAAGCTGAGGATTAACCCTGGCAATATCGGTGACAGAAGCAGGGTAGAATCGGTGGTTATAGCGGCAAAGGAACAAAATATTCCGATCCGTATCGGCGTCAATGCCGGTTCACTGGAAAAGGATATTTTAAACAAGCATGATGGCGTTATCACTGCCGATGGGCTTTGCGAGAGTGCCATGCGGCATATACATATATTGGAAGACCTAAATTTTCAGGATATTATTGTTTCCCTCAAGGCGTCGGATATCGCACTTAGTCTGGAGGCATACTCTCTTTTGTCAAAACAGACGATTTATCCGCTTCACATCGGCATTACAGAGTCGGGTACGGCATATAGTGGCTCGATTAAATCTACCGCGGGGATCGGCGCTTTGTTGTCGCATGGGATAGGTGATACTGTTAGGGTTTCACTCACGGCAGACCCGGTGGAGGAAATCAGATGTGCCAAGGAAATTTTAAAGGCTATGGGTTTGCGCCAATTTGGTGCCAGTCTGATCTCTTGTCCGACCTGTGGACGAACAGAAATTGACTTGATTATGCTGGCTCAGGCGGTGGAAAAGGAACTGGAGAAGCTTCAAAAGCCTTTGAAGGTTGCTGTCATGGGGTGCCCGGTCAACGGCCCGTGAGAGGCGAAAGATGCCGATATTGGTATTGCCGGAGGCCGGGGCGTGGGTATTATATTTAAAAAAGGCGAACTGTATAAAAAAGTTCCTGAAAATGAATTGCTGGATGAATTTATCAGGGAACTAAGGAAGATGGATGAAGAGTTGTAGGGTAGGGCGATATAAAGCATAGAATAGAATGGTTTCGAGTTTGAGAGCTTGACTTGATATACGTATTTTTTGAAATAAGTCGAAATACAGAAGATTTATATAATGGGCAGGAGTGCGAATATGGTTATATGTTTATTTGGTGAAAGTTGTACAGGAAAGACTACTATTGTGGATGCATTAAAAGAAAGAATTAATGCAAAAATTTATACGGGTAAAGACTATGTTAAGCTAGCTAAAAACGAGCCGCAAGCGAAACAGGATTTTATCGAATTGCTGAAATCACATGAAAAAGGTAACGAAACAATCATTTATGTTATAAGCGAAAAAGAACATTTGGCGTTACTTCCCGAAAAAACTATCCGTATCCTTGTAACAGCCGAACTCAATACAATTAAAGAACGTTTTGCAAAAAGGATGAATGGTAATTTGCCGGCTCCTGTGGCGGCAATGCTGGAAAAGAAACATGGAATGTTTGACAATGAAAAACATGATTTACTTATTACAAACAGTGATGAGCCTGTTGATATTATCTGTGATAAAATTTTGCAGTATTGCGGATTATAATCATTTTCTGTATTCGCATGATACTATTTAATGCAAAATTATAGAAAGTTTATATTTAATGTGTTAAAACGAAAGGGGATAAGTAAAATGCGAAACGAAATTATTCTCATTGGACCAATGTGGGTTGGTAAATCACATATGGCAAAGATATTATCGAAAAAATTAAACAAACAACATATAATAGTTGATGAAATACGGTTCAAGTATTATGAACAAATTGGTTATGATGAAGAAACGGCACAAAAGATAGCAAAAGAAAAAGGATTTTTTAATGGTATTTATCGTTATTGGAAACCTTTCGAGTTATATGCTATAAAAAAGATTCTATGTGAATATTCAGATTGTATTTTTGATTTTGGAGCAGGTCATTCAGTTTACGAAGATGACGAAATGTTTAATGAAGCGAAGGAATTATTGTCCAATTTTAAGAATGTTATTCTATTACTACCTTCAAATGATGTTCAAGATTCAATAGAATTTTTGGCTAAACGACAAAATCGTACTTTTAATGAGGAAGAAATAGAAGTAATTAAACATTTTATCGTTCATCATTCAAATTATGATTTGTGTAAACATATCATCTATGTAAAAGACAAATCAGAAGATGAGATATTAAACGAGATTTACACCATTTATAATAAAAATTGAAACAGTCATACTAAATTTATGCCAATCAAGTGTTTTTTGCATTCGAATAATATCATTTAAATTCGAAATACAGAAAATTTACATAATATTCATTAAAAATAGTATTTAAACTATCAACTGCTGGTTGATAAACAGAATATGAACTAAACTTCGCTTATGTTGATTTTCGGTCTTTTATATTTTAATCAAGAAAATAATTTCAATTAAAATATGAAGGGCGGAAAATGTCATGATTGATAAAATAAAAGTGGGTAAAAGAATTATTGCATTGCGTAAAGAATATGGATATTCGCAGAGCGATTTTGCCGATAAACTCAACGTCACACCGCAGGCAGTGTCAAAATGGGAGACAGGGCTGGCTTTGCCAGATATAGAAATTTTACTGATTATGTCTATGCTCTTTAAAATTTCTATCAATGAAATACTTGAGGATAAAAATATTCTGTATAAGATAGCGAATCGGCCGTTTAAAATGTTGGACAGTGCATATTTTGTGCCGGAAGAAGAACGCACGAGTTGTACTGCTGAGTGGGCAAAAGAGCTGATAGAAAATAGCATTATAAAAAGCTGTTGCGAACACCGTAAAAATGATAGCAACGCTTAATAGTTGATCACGGCGGACTCATTTTGGAACTTGGCGCAGGGCCGGGCGATGGTTTAATGCCTTCAGTTTTATTTGAAAAGCACGATGCAGATATAATCATAAGCGACATCTCTCTGACTATTGTAAACGAATGGAAAAAAGTATTTGACAATGAATTCTATCCCCCAAATGCTTCTTACGCCGTTTTAGACAGTTGCAACTTACCATTTGAAGATAATAGTATTGATATTGTGTCAATTGGAGGTTTTAATAATACAGAGGGTGATAGAGTTAAGGCTACAAAGGAAATCTACAGAGTTCTTAAGCCTGGTGGACTATATGTGCCAACTGATGGTGGTGTAACGAAGGAAATGCTTAAGTTATTGCCTGCCGATATTCAAAAAATCATGTTAGAAAAAATCGGATTTATATTTGAAGATTATTATGAAGCGACTATGGCGGCAGATTTCAAAAAGATTGACAACATAGTGATGGGAGAAAGTTCAACAAAAGGCGACGATAGCACAATTGCGGATTTGGCTAAAGAACTCGGAGTAGAGCTTAGGCTTACATGGTATGTGAGATACTGCATAAAATAATATTGCTGTGAACATTGTAAGGATGGGGTATTGTATGCCGTCGAAAAAATTTGCCGAGGTATTTCAAAATTTTGAGCTTCCGGTATCTGTGGCGAAGTCCCTGGATACTGCGATGGTAAGAAAGATCAAATTTAATAATAAAAAAAACAGCATCAACATTGATATCGCATTATCCTCGATGGTGGATGAAACCTACATTGATCAACTGGAAAGCGAGATTCTGAACGGATTTTCGTTTAATGCCTGTGATATTTCATATATTTATGATCTATCGGTCAGCGATCCGCATAAAAAATTGGCGGCATATTGGGATAACTTGATGAAAAGGGTTTGCGGCGAAAGCCCTTTAGCGGGGGCAGCCTTGTCTGGTTGTCAATGGCGGCTGGAAGAGGATAAGCTGTATGTAAAGGTTATGCGCAATGGCAGTTTTATTCTTAAAAACAAGAAGATTGATCTGTTGATGGCGGATTTGATTAAAAAAAGAATCGGCTTAAGAGTCGATGTACGGTTTAGTGATACGCAGGCCGAGGAACACGCCGAGCGCTACAAAAAAGAACGGGTTAAGATGGAAAAGGAGATCATGCAATCCGTTTCCGAACAGATAGAACAGACTGTAAGAACTAAAAGCAAATTGGGTGAAGCACCCGCATCCTCACAAAAGAACAGTCCTGTCGGCAATGGAGAATATAAAAAATTTCCAACCAACAACAAAAAGCGTACCGGCGGGATAACGCTGAACCCAGAATTGAGGGGCGTGATTAGTCGGTTGTCCGAGGAGCTGGAAGTTGACGATGATTTATTAGCAGAAGGAAAGATTTTTGCCATAGAAAAAAGAGAAACCAAAAGCGGCAAAATTTTGGTTTCCTTTGATATGACGGATGGTACTGATTCGATTACGGTCAAATTTTTTATTACTCCAGAAAAATATACGGAAGAATTTCAAGCGTTGATGAAAAAGGGTAACAGCATTAAAGTACTGGGGCGGGTACAGTTTGATGAGTTTACTAAGGAAGTCAACGTTATGGCCAAAGAGCTTGCGCCAAGTACATTCGGCAGTGTTGCGCGCGTGGATTCGGCAGAGGTCAAGCGGGTAGAGCTACATTTACATACTAACATGAGCCAGATGGACGCCGTAAACAGCGCGGCGGATTATATCAAGGCAGCGAAAGCGTGGGGGCATAAGGCTATTGCCATTACCGACCACGGCGTGGTACAAGCCTTTCCGGAGGCGATGGAAGCGGGAGCAAAGGCAGGCATAAAGGTGATATATGGCGTGGAAGCCTACCTTATGGATGACCTTGGGGCGATTGTCAAGCTTCCCCGGGATAAGACGATTGACGATTCCTTTGTTGTGTTTGATATTGAAACTACTGGGTTGGAAAAAGAAACCTGCGAGATTATAGAAATCGGCGCGGTAAAGGTAGAACACGGGGAGATTACAGGACGGTTCAATTCTTTTGTAAACCCGCACTGCTTACTGCCCGCTAAAATTGTGGAACTAACGAAAATCACTGACGATATGTTGATTTCTGCGCCTGATATTACTGAGGTGTTGCCGGATTTTATGGCATTTGTGGGCGATAGCGTATTGATTGCACACAATGCACAGTTTGACATGGGCTTTATACAGTATAACTGCAAGAAGCTAGGGCTGGAATGCGGCAATCCCTACTTATGTACGGTAGAGTTGGCGCGGTTTTTGCTGCCGGAGTTACATAACCACAAGCTTGGTACACTGGCAACATATTTTGATGTCTTGTTGGAGAATCACCACCGGGCCTGTGACGACGCAGAGGCCACCGCCGGGATTTATTTAAAATTTCTGGACATGCTTCGGCAAAAGGGGATATACAAGCTGTCTGAGTTGAACTTGTCTGCAAGTGAAACGATGGACAAAAAAAAGCTGCGTCATCACCATGCCGTGATTCTGGTAAAAAACTATACCGGCTTGAGAAATCTATATGAGCTGATCTCTATGGCGCATATACAATATTACAATAAACGTCCTCGGATTCCCAAAAGCGAATATATTAAGCTAAGGGAAGGCTTGGTCATCGGAACTGCCTGTGAAGCCGGCGAGTTTTACAAGGCTGTCAGGGACAATATGCCCGATGAATATATAGATGGGCTTGCAGATTTTTATGATTATTTTGAAATTCAACCATTGTCAAACAATGCGTATCTTGTAAGGGAAGGCAGAGTTGCTGACTACGAAGAGCTGATGGAGGTTAACAGAAAGATTGTGGCTCTGGGTGAAAAATATAACAAACCTGTTGTGGCGACCTGTGATGTTCATTTTCTTAATCCGGAAGATGAAATTTTCAGGAGCATTATTTTGGCAGGCTCGGGTTTTAAGGATTGCGATCAGCCGAATCCGCTGTATTTCAGGACGACGGATGAAATGCTAAAGGAATTTGCTTATCTTGGCCCGGAAAAGGCGAAGGAGGTTGTGATCGGCAGTACCAATCGGATTGCCGATATGATTGAGGAAATCAAGCCTATTCCAGACGAAACCTTTCCGCCCAAAATCCCCGGTGCAGAGGATGAATTAAGAAAGATCACAATGGAAGCTGCTATAAATATGTATGGCGACCCATTGCCGCCTGTTGTTTCCGACAGGCTGGAAAGGGAATTGAACTCGATCATCAAAAACGGCTTTGCGGTGATGTATATTATCGCGCAAAAGCTGGTGTGGAACTCACTGGAGCATGGGTATCTGGTTGGTTCCAGGGGTTCGGTTGGTTCGTCGTTTGTGGCGGCAATGGCGGGGATTACAGAGGTAAATTCGCTCCCCCCCCATTATTTGTGCAAGGAATGCAAATATACAGATTTTGATTCCGAACAGGTACGAGTATTTACCGGCGGATCGGGCTGCGATATGCCTGACAGGTTGTGCCCTGTCTGCGGGGTTCCGCTTTCAAAGGAAGGTCACGATATTCCGTTTGAAACGTTCTTGGGCTTTGACGGCGACAAGGAGCCGGATATTGACTTAAACTTTTCAGGCGAATACCAGGCAAGGGCGCATGCTTACACAGAAGTGCTGTTTGGGCAGGGTTTTGTTTTTAAGGCGGGAACTATAGGTACGCTGGCGGATAAAACCGCATATGGCTACGTAAAAAAATATTTGGATGAGCGTGGGCAAAACAAACGTAATGCCGAAATTAACAGGCTGGTTGGTGGTTGTACGGGCATCAAAAAAACTACAGGGCAGCATCCCGGTGGTCTGATGATTGTACCAAATGATCAGAGCATATACAACTTTTGCCCTATCCAGCGGCCGGCGAATGATATGAAGTCTGATGTGATCACTACTCATTTCGATTATCATTCTATCAGCGGGCGGTTGTTGAAGCTAGATTTGCTAGGGCACGACGTTCCGACTATTATCCGGATGCTCCACGACTTTACTGGCGTAGACCCTCGGACGGTGGATTTGGGCGATAAAGAGGTTATGTCCCTGTTTACTAGCCCAAGGGCGCTGGGGGTAGCCGCAGAGTCGATTGGATGCAAAACAGGCTCACTGGGGTTACCGGAGTTTGGTACGCATTTTGTCCGGCAGATGCTTTTGGATACACAGCCCAATAGCTTTGCAGAGCTTGTGCGGATTTCCGGTCTTTCGCATGGTACCGACGTTTGGCTGAACAACGCGCAGGATATCATCAAGAATGGCACGGCCACATTGAAAGAGGTTATTCCAACTCGTGATGATATTATGCTTTATCTCATTAATAAAGGTTGCGACAAAAAAGGTTCCTTTAAAATAATGGAAAATGTCAGGAAGGGCAAGGGCTTGAAACCTGAAGAAGAAGAGACGATGCAGGCGAACAGTGTACCAGAATGGTATATCGAATCGTGCAAAAGGATTAAATATCTTTTCCCTAAAGGGCATGCCGTTGCTTATGTAATGATGACCGTGCGGATTGGCTATTTCAAAATTCATTATCCCAGTGCTTTTTACGCCGCCAGCTTTTCTGTAAAGGCGGATGCCTTTGATTATGAGCTGATGTGTAAGGGCAAAGAAATCGCTAGAAACGAAATGAAGCGGCTTCAGGCTCTGGGCAGGGACGCAAGTGCAAAGGACAAGGATTCACTGAATATGCTTGAACTGGTGCTGGAGATGTACGAGCGTGGGCTGCGTTTTGCACCCCTAGATATCTACACTGCTGAAGCCGGCAAGTTTAAGATTGTAGATGGCTATATCCTGCCGCCGCTTTGCTCTGTACAGGGGCTGGGGGAAAACGCTGCAGTTAATATCGTAGAGGCCAGAAAAGACGGCGAGTTTATTTCGGTGGAGGACTTTCGCGAAAGAACAAAAATTTCTAAAACTGTAATAGAGATTCTTAAAAATAATAATATTCTGACAGGTATCCCCGAGACAAATCAATTAAGCCTGTTTTAAAAAAGCAAGGCAGGGAAAGGATCGGGCGGGAGGGCATATGAAGCTATATATTATCCGTCATGGAGAGACAGATTGGAATAAACAGGGCCTATGGCAAGGTACAAAAGATATTCCGCTAAACGAAAAGGGTAAGGCACAGGCACAGGCAATTGCCCGGAGGCTGGAAGGTATCCGCGTCGCTCGGATCTACAGCAGTCCACTTGCGCGCGCCTACCAGACAGCAGAAGCTATTAACAGCAGCAAAGGCTTGGAGATCATAAAAGATGACGACCTGAAAGAGATTACCTTTGGTAAATGGGAAGGGTTGAACAAACCGACTATCATGGAAAAATATCCTGGTACTTATGAGGAATGGCGAACATATTCCTTTGCTGAAAAAAATACTCCTTTTATGGAGAGTATTGGCGCAGAAACTTATTTTGGTCTTCAAGCTCGGGCCATCAGATGTGTTAGAAGAATCGTGGCACATGAGGATGGCGATCTGATTCTTTTGACACATGGCGCTTGGATTCACTGTTTTTTGTGTAATATAATGAATATCTGCACTACCAGCCCGCGGGTATTTCTGATCGGCAATACCAGCCTGAATATCGTCGATTATGATAAAGCGGCAGGCCGGTTTGTGATCGAGACATTGAACGAGGTATATCATCTTAGGGAAGGTTTTGAGTAAGCAAATAATGCTATTAGGTTAAGATCTAAGACCTTGGGGACGCTGTCCCCAAAACCCCTGCAAGAGACATATCCCTTGACCCATCCTTTTTGCGGGAAATTTGTTATTCTACTCTTGTGCCTGATACTGCGTTTTATTTCCGCGTCGTCAATCCATATCCTTTGTCCCAAGGAAGGGTCAAGGGACGAGTCCCTTGCGGGGTTTGGGGCAGCGCCCCAAGGTTTTGATTTCAGCAAAAACGCCCAGATAAAAGACTTCTTTCAACTCCCGCGATTAGGAGCGAAAGAAGCCTGTTGTGTCTGAGGCGCTTTTTTGTATCTTTCATATTTTTTAGTGTTTTCGGATGCTCTGCAATAATACAACAATTCCAAACACCAGCAGAACAAGCCCTAAGAGACCTCGCAAGTTGAGAGAAATGCTCTGGAAGCTGTTGAACAGAGATAAGCTGCCCCCAAAAATAAGGATTGCTCCGACACAAAGAGCCCACTTTGCACCTCTTCCCAGAATATATGCTGTAATAAAGGACAAGCCAAAACAGACCAGAAACAGGGATGCAGAGGTGTCTGCAAAAGGAAGCCAGGGGATATCCTTTAGCAACGAGTAGATCCCAAACCATAATAAAATGGAAGCGGGCAATAGCAAGCCGCGCTTGCCTTTTTGGTAATATAATATAAAGAAAATCATGGCTGTAATAATAAACAGCATGGCAAAGTTGATATTAAAATATATCTTGTATCCGATAAACTTGCTAAGCATAGAAGAGATTCCGAACCATGACAGATAAGCGCCGATGATCAAAGACCAGCTTTTCTTTTTGGTAATATATAGAAGGACAAAGGCAACGCCAACAAACAGATATAGCATGGAGCCTATATTAACCGGAGATCGTTGCGCGAGCATAAAAACAGCTATTAAAAGGATGATCACCCCCGCTAAAATTTGATTTAATTTGGAATTCATAAAAATCCTCCCTCCTAACGGTAACGAGCATCCCACATAACAAATATCGAAAACAGGTTGGGGCTTATTTTTGTGTGGGTTGTATGCCAGAACTGTTGATATCAGCGAATCCCTAAAGTCTGTTTATTAATAATATATACTTTAAATCGACTGATATTGTCTGATGATACGTAGTGGAAATTTATTCTTGCGGCGGAAATTTTGCGATAAATTCCTCTTCTGTAATTATGGGAATGCCTAATTCTTTTGCCTTTTTATTTTTTGACGAAGCAGAAGTTGCGTTATTGTTGATCAGATAGGATGTTTTGCCGGTAACGCTTGAGGTGGTTTTGCCTCCCATGCTTTCAATTTTTTCAGATAATTCCTTGCGGTTTTTAAATATATGGACATCTCCTGTGACAACGAATGTCAAACCTGCAAGAACGGCTTTGCTGAAACTGGTTTCTGGCAGAGGTGCTTGAAAATGAAGGAAAGAAAGCGCCCTGTTTAGCAGCTCCTGATTTTTGGCATTATTGAAATATTTGTGAATGCATCTGGCAATGACTTCTCCAAAACCTTCGATTGTGATAAGTTCCTCTTCGTCTGCGGAAATGATTCTGGAAATCTCATAATCATAATGGCGGCAGAGTAGCTTTGCCCCTGCAAGGCCAACCTGACTGATGCCCAAGGCGTATATAAAATTGGGGAGAGCAATGCTTTTGGATTTTTCGATACCGGTAATCAGGTTGGTATAGGATTTTTCTCCGAAGCCTTCCATCTTCTTAATTTCTGCTTCATATTTACCAAGTGAAAAGATTTGCGTGTAGTCCTCGATCCATCCTCTGTTGACAAATTTTTCAATTGTTTGCCTGGAAAATCCCTCGATATTCATTGCGTCTCTAGACACGAAATGCGTCAGCGAGCGTACCAACTGTGCTTTGCAATTGGGGTTGGTGCAGTATAGAAATTTTGCCTGAACTCCGTTTTGCCCTTCCCCCTCTGAAACAATAATCTCAGTTTCCGCTTTACATTCAGGGCAATGCGTGGGCGGGCGGAAAGTGCTGCTTCTGGTCAGGTTGTCATAGATTTGAGGAATGATCATATTGGCTTTGTACACCAAAATCTGGTCGCCTGCTCCTAGCGCGAGAGATTCAAATACGCTGACATTATGCACACTGGCCCGGTTTACCGATGTACCTTCCAGATCTACCGGATCAAATTCGGCTACGGGGTTGATTAGCCCTGTCCGCGAGGTACCCCAGATCATATTGAGCAATGTGGTTTCTGCTGTTTCATCTGCCCATTTGAAGGCAAGGGAATCTCGGGGGAACTTTGAAGTGGCTCCCAGGGATTCGCTGTAGCTGAGGCTGTCGAATGTCAGCACCAACCCATCAGATGGGAAATGGTTTGTTTGGATCCGGCTTTCGAATTCTTTTACAGCCTGTTCGATGGTTGCGGAGGTGACCTTTTTATATTCCACAATATCAAAGCCCAGGGAAGCCGCCCATTCCAGTGCGTTAGATTTTTTATCATCAAAGTCCTGTTCTTCGGCGGAAACTACTGAGCAGACATAGTATGATACATTTCTTTTGGCGGCAATTTCGCTGCTGAGTTGCCGAACTGTGCCGCTGGTAAGGTTGCGGGGATTTTTATATTGATTTTCTGTATCCAGTGTTTCGTTGAGTTCTATAAAATCCTGATAAGATATTACGGCTTCGCCCTTTAGGACTAAAGCTCCGGTAAAATTGATTTTAGTAGGAATATTTTTGAACCATCTGGCGTTATGGGTTACATCCTCTCCCACTACACCGTTGCCCCGCGTGATTGCCTGAGTTAATACGCCGTCAGAGTATTTTAGCACAACCATCAGGCCATCTAATTTCCATGAAAGCAGACCAACGGGGGGGGATGTTTCCTCGGTAGCTGTAAAATCCTTGTTCAAAAATGCGGCAAGTTCGCCGGTAAGTTTTGTTTTGTTTAAAGAAAGCACAGGCGAATCGTGTGTAACCTTAGTCAGTTGGCTTAAAACTTCGTACCCGACTTTCCGAGTGGGGCTGTTAGACAACGTGATGCCGGTTTCTTTTTCCAGCGCAACCAGTTCGTCATACAGCCGGTCGTACTCAATGTTGGGCATAATTTCTTTGTTTTCATTGTAATATGCCTGGGACGCTTGGTTTAATAAATTGACGAGCGTTCTCATTCTATCCAAGAGAGATCATCCATCCTTTTTTTGTTTTGTTAAAATCTGGTTTTATGCATAAGCAAATCAATTTATATGAGATCAGAAATAATATTAATATACCACAAGAGAACGAGGAATGAAAGTTTCAATTTATTATTATACGATAACGGCAAGGTCATATAGAATGGTATTATACAAAACTAAAAAGTCATAGGTAAAGGCGATATAAGTTTACGCCATTTTTTCGTGAGATTTGACTGTAAAAAATTTAATCAAATCATATTGACTTTCCCATAGTAGGAAGGTGTATAGTGATACTATCGATGAAATATTGGCGCCGGAAGTAATGTTTTAGCTTTGGGAATCCTTTAACGCACTACCTTTAGAAGCCATGTAATGGAATTGTTGGCAAGAGATGGAGGGATCGGTGTATGAGAATAAGCGAATTCGCACTAAAAAACAATGTTACTGCAAAAATGTTGAGGCACTATGATGAAATGGGCCTGCTCAAACCAATGGAGACTGATCAGTTTACAGGATACCGGCTTTATACAGAAGACCAGTCCAAATATGTTCATTGGATCAACATTTTAAAAAATCTTAATTTCTCTCTTACGGAGATAAAAACCGTTTTGGATGAAGCGGTGGATGTTGATGCTCTTATTAACACCCTAAAAGAAAAAAGAATTGGGATCAGCACAGAGCTGAATAACCAGATACAGAAAAAGATTCAAATTGATACATTGATCAAAATATTAGAAAAGGAAGGGTTTGCTATGGATAAAAAAATTAATTTGATGCATATATCAGATCAAAATGTGAATGAAATCAAAAAGAATATGCCAAATATGGAAATGTTCATTGAAGAAGCAGGCGCTATAATGGCTGTTGAAGGCTCCTGTTCGTCTGTAGTTTTAATGCGCGTGGATCTTACCCATTTCAAAAGCGTTAACGACAATTATGGCCACGATGTGGGAGATAAGGTTATTGTGGCGGTCTATCAGACATTTGGTGAGAATATTAAAAAACTAAGCGGGTACTGTGCGGTTGGCCGATGCGGCGGTGACGAATTTATTGCCTGTTTTGAAGGAAATGACAAAACAGCAGAGGCGGTTGCAGAAAGCTTTTTTGAAGAAATAAAAAGTTATGATTTTAGTACTTTGGGATGCCCGCAAGAAATTGGCTGTTATTTGGCGGCGATTGTGAACCGGAAAAGGGTAGATATACTTAGAAAAGGGATAGAACAGACGGTTGAGTTGTTGGAAAAAGCAAAAGAAAAGGGAAGGAATAGCTTGGCTTTGGAAAGTATGCTGTAAATCGCTCTTTAATCGGATAATATAATGATATAAAACAGTCTAGCAGAAACGTCTGTATACCGTGAAAACATAACAAAATACTTGACTTTTCGCCGAATATATGATATCGTTTTTGATATAATATAAAATAGGCTACAAGGAGGAGTAGTAAGCTTTTCAAGGTTTTAAGAGAGCTGTTGGCTGGTGCGAAACAGTAATGTTGAAAGCTGAACTTGCCTTTGATATGTATTCGTTCCCAGGTTCAAGATTTGAGCATTATGGGGGCAACGGGGCGAATCCATATGAGCTGTTTGCTGAACCTTGAGCAAACGAACATAAGACAACTTTTAAGATTAAAATAGCGTCTCTGTCCGTTTGTCCCGGCAAGTAAACCGGTCACCGACCGTTATTCCGGAAAAACATGGGTAGGGTAATACTCATGTTTTATGAGTGCATCCTTTTGCGGGTTTTAGCTTGCGGCAGGGTGAATGAGAGTGGTAACGTGGAAGCTGGGCCTTTCATCTCTTTGCGGAGGTGAAAGGCTATTTTTTATTTGTTTCCATAGATCGAATCAAAGGAGTATGATGCATATGGAGATGTCCTATGATTTTGCAGCAATAGAAAAGAAATGGCGGCAATATTGGAATGAAAATCCGATTAACAAACCGGATGAAAGCAAACCGAAATTTTATTGCCTTGATATGTTTCCCTATCCGTCCAGTGAAGGCTTGCATGTGGGACATTGGCGCGGATATGTGCTGAGCGATGTATTAAGCAGGTACAAACTGTTGCAGGGTTTTGAGCTTTTGCACCCCATGGGCTGGGATGCTTTTGGGTTGCCCGCCGAAAATTATGCGATTAAGCAAGGCGTGCATCCATCCATTTCTACCAATGATAGTATACAGAATTTTAGACGGCAGCTCAAGGAAATCAGTACAGTGTATGACTGGGATAAGGAAGTGAATACCACCGATCCCAATTATTATAAATGGACGCAGTGGATCTTTGCCCGGATGTTTGAGAAGGGGCTGGCTTATGAAAAGGAAATGCCCTTGAACTGGTGTCCGAGTTGTAAGATTGTTTTGTCAAACGAAGAGGCTGTTGGCGGTGAATGTGAGCGCTGTGGGCATTCTGTGACCAAAAAGAACTTACGTCAATGGATGTTGAAGATAACTAATTATGCCGAGCGGTTGTTGAAGGATTTGGAAACCTTGGACTGGCCGGAAAAGGTTAAAAAAATGCAATCCGACTGGATCGGCAAAAGCTATGGTGCAGAAATTGACTTTAAAATTAAAGATAGCGAGGATGTCATTCGGGTTTATACAACACGGCCGGATACGCTTTATGGCGCGACCTTTATGGTGCTGTCCCCAGAGCATAAGATGGTAAAATCTCTTACGACAGAGGAGCAGCGGCAGGCAGTTGAGGGATATTGCTATGAAGCCAGCGTAAAATCTACTGTAGATAGAATGGCGGCAAAGGATAAAACCGGCGTATTTACCGGAGCATACGCACAAAATCCGATTAATGGGGCATATATTCCAGTTTGGATTTCAGATTATGTGCTTGCTGATTATGGTACAGGGGCTATTATGTGCGTACCTGCCCATGACCAAAGAGACTTTGAATTTGCGACCAAGTTTGACCTTCCCATAATTCAGGTTATCAGTAAGGGTGCAGAAACTACCGGCACGCTGGAGCAGGCATATGAAGAAGAGGGCGTAATGGTGAACTCCGGGCCGTTTGACGGAATGAAGTCACTGGAAGCCAAGGACACAGTCGCCAATTATTTACAGGAACATGGTATTGGAACCAAAACAGTGAGTTATAAACTGAGGGACTGGGTTTTTTCCAGACAACGTTATTGGGGCGAACCGATTCCATTGATTCATTGCCCAAAATGTGGTGTTGTGGTAGTGCCTGATAGCGATTTACCCGTAACGCTGCCTGATGTGGAGTCTTATCAGCCAACTGATACAGGAGAATCGCCTCTGTCTGCCATTGAGGACTGGGTTAATGTTAAATGTCCGACTTGCGGTGCAGACGCCAAAAGGGAAACCAACACCATGCCACAGTGGGCTGGATCGTCATGGTATTTTTTGAGATATGCGGATCCACACAACAACGATGTGCTGGCTTCGGCGGAAGCGTTGAAAAAATGGCTTCCAGTGGATTACTATGTGGGGGGCATTGAACATGCGGTGCTGCATTTGCTTTACGCAAGGTTCTATACCAAGTTCTTGTATGATATCGGTGTGGTTGATTTTCAAGAGCCGTTCACAAAGCTGTTCAACCAGGGTATGATCATTAAAAATGGTATGAAAATGTCGAAGTCCAAAGGGAACGGAATCTCCCCGGACGAATTGGTAGAAAAGTACGGCTGCGATTCGCTGCGGATGTATGAGCTTTTTGTTGGCCCACCCGAGCTGGACAGCGAATGGGATGATAAGGGAATTGAAGGCGTTCACCGGTATCTGAATAAGGTGTGGCGGTTGGTAGCAGAGAATAAGGATAAAATTGTCCCTACAAATAAAGATTTTGAGTATGTAAGAAACAAACTGATCTATGAGATCACGAACCGAATGAACAATTTTAGCATGAACACTGTTGTCAGTGGCTTTATGGAGTATACATCAAAACTTACCGATACAGTTAAAAAATATAACGGAATCGACGAAAAAACACTCAAGGATCTGATCATACTGCTTTCACCGTTTGTGCCCCATATTGCAGAAGAGTTGTGGCAGGCAATTGGGAACAAGAATACTGTGTTCGCGGAGCACTTCCCCGAATATGATGAAGATAAGATGAAGGAAGACCAGGTTGTGATCGTTTTGCAGGTTAATGGTAAACCCCGGGATAACATTACAGTTGAGCCGGATACCGCGGAAGAAACGGTTGTTGCTGTTGCCAAAGAAAAATTGGCGGCAAAGATTGACGGCAAGGAAGTTGTAAAGGTCATTTATGTACCAAACAAGATTGTGAATATTGTGGTAAAATAGAATAATGTTTTTACGGGAATAGAGTTTTGGCTTGCTTTTTAATCAGCAGTTCTACAGGCAAAATGTTTTAGCAGGGCAGGGTAGGGCAGGGTGCAAGTGGTGTTTTTTAAAAAAAATTAAATAAAAACCTTGGAGCGCTGCCCCAAACCCCGCTTCTTTTCTTGAAAGAAAAGAAGCAAAAAACTTTAACAGGAAAACCCAACAACAAATTTGGCACAAGGCCTGCATTCAATGCTTACTAGTATATGAGAAAATCCATATAATACTAAAAATTATTGTCGCCAAAACTTGACTATAAAATTATATAGGGGTATAATACAAAGACTATTACTAAATTTGAATAGTCTGTACATGAAACTCTATTATGATCGCGTGTAAAAAGCCTGTCTTATCATGATCTCTTTAATTTATACGTGAAGTTTGATACAGCCGTTTATCCGATGGATGCATTGGAACTGGATACGAATAAGGGGGGCAAACAAATGAATAATGAATATAAGCGCGCCGGCGTGGATGTAGAGGCTGGATACCGCTCGAACGAGCTAATCAAGTCACATGTTAAGGAAACATTTAGAAAAGAAGTTTTGACTGATATAGGCGGCTTTGGCGGCTTGTTCTCGATAGCTCAGGCAAAAAATATGTGTGAGCCTGTTTTGGTTTCTGGAACAGATGGCGTGGGAACAAAGCTAAAGATCGCTTTTTTAATGGACAAACACGACACCGTTGGCATTGACTGTGTAGCGATGTGTGTGAACGATATCATATGCAGCGGGGCTGAACCGCTGTTCTTTTTGGATTATATTGCCTGCGGTAAAAATACGCCGGAAAAGATTGAGCAGATTGTTAAGGGCATAGCGGAAGGTTGTAAAATGTCAGGCGCTTCGCTTGTCGGCGGAGAAACAGCGGAAATGCCGGGGTTTTATCCTGTGGATGAATACGATTTGGCTGGTTTTGCCGTGGGGCTTCTGGATAAGGCCGAAGCAATCGATGGAACAGCGATCAAAAGCGGCGATGTGATCATTGGGATTGCGTCAAGCGGCCTGCATTCCAATGGTTTTTCCCTTGTCCGTAAAGCGCTGGAGCCGTCTGTGGATAATATCCGCCAGCATATCAGCGAATTGGGAACGACTCTTGGTGAGGAATTGCTTCGCCCCACTAAAATTTATGTAAAAACCATACTTGAACTCATTAAAAAGATTAAAGTCAAGGGCATCAGCAATATCACCGGCGGGGGTTTTATCGAAAATATTCCGCGTATGATTCCGAATGGACTGCGGGTAGAGATCCAGTGCGGAACATGGGAAGTTTTGCCTGTATTTCAGCTTTTGGAAAGCAAGGGGTTGGATGTTATGGGGATGTACAATACCTTTAATATGGGGATTGGCATGGCCTTGGCGGTATCTCCTGCCGATGCGGATGATACAATCAAAACACTTCAAGCCCTGGGAGAAAAAGCATATGCGATTGGTCGCATAACGGAAGGGGAGGGCATTGGCATATGCTTAGAATAGGCGTACTGGTGTCCGGCGGCGGCACCAACTTACAGGCGATTATTGACGCGACAGAGCGAAGAGAAATCGATGCGGAGATTGTTACAGTGGTTAGCAGCAACGCAAAGGCATATGCGCTGGAGCGGGCACAGAAATATAATATTCCGGCTGTATGCATTTTGAAAAAGCAATATGCAACGCGGGCAGAATATACAGAAGCCATTATTGAGCATTTACTGCGAGAAAAGATAGGTTTGATTTTGCTGGCCGGGTTTAATCTGATCTTGACGGAACGGTTTACCGAAGTTTTTAAAAATATGGTGATGAATGTACATTCTGCATTGATCCCATCCTTTTGCGGTGCCGGGTTTTATGGAATGAAGGTTCATGAGGCTGTATTGGCAAAGGGCGTAAAGCTGACCGGGGCAACGGTTCATTTTGTTAACGAAGAGACTGACGGAGGCCCGATCATTATACAAAAGGCTGTGGCTGTTGATGAAAACGACACTCCGGAGACGCTGCAAAAAAGAGTAATGCAGGAGGCGGAATGGGTCGCATATGTAGAAGCGGTCAGACTGTTTGCTGAGAATAGGCTGAAAGTTGAGGGAAATATTGTAAGAATTTTATCGTAAGGCAATATATATAATGCTTAAAGATAGTTTAACGTGAGTTTAACGGCGTCGAACTGCTTGCGTGATAGTGAGAATTCTGAAGGCTTTCATGTTCTTCATGTAATATTAATCTAATCTTAATTTGAAAAGAAGTAATCAAGCAAAAAATGATGGTGGTTATTAGCGTTTTCACGCTATATTACGCTGTTTTAAATGAGATTAGTATAAGTATATGGTGTTTTCTGCAAACCTATATATGAAGAACTGCTGCAGTTCAGCGGTTATTGTGTGGCAGACGTCAAACTTACGTTAATTTACAGTATAAGGAGTTTAGCATATGAAAATATTAATTATCGGCAGTGGCGGCAGGGAACATGCTCTCGCCTGGAAGATCAGGCGGAGCCCGCTGGCAGAAAAAATCTATTGTGCGCCAGGAAATGCAGGCATATCAGAGATAGCCGAATGTATAGATATAGACGTTAACGATATTACAGGCTTGATTGCTTTTGTCAAAAAAGAAGGCATTGATTTTACTGTTGTGGGTACGGAAGAGCCGCTGGTGAGAGGGATTGTGGATGAGTTTCTAAAAGAAGGTCTGCAAATATTTGGGCCTAATAAAGAAGCGGCTCAACTGGAAGGCAGCAAAGCGTTTTCGAAAGCGCTTATGAAAAAATATAATATCCCTACCGCTGCATATGAAGTGTTCGACAATTATGAAACCGCTGCGACATATGTTGCAGAAGGCAATTTTCCCGTGGTGATCAAAGCCGATGGCCTTGCACAGGGCAAGGGCGTGCTGATATGTGCGGATAAGGCGGAAGCTAACCGTGCGCTGGAAAGCCTTTTTATCAACAACAAGCTGGGCGAATCCGGTAAAAAGGTCGTTATCGAGGAGTTCTTAACAGGCCCGGAAGTTTCTATACTGGCTTTTTGCGATGGTAAAACGATAGTGCCGATGGTCAGTGCACAGGATCATAAGAGGGTTTTTGACAATGATCAGGGGTTGAATACTGGAGGCATGGGCGCTTTTTCACCAAGCCGGTATTATACATATGATATTAGTAGGGAATGTGAAGAAAAGATATTTCGCCCGACTGTGCAAGCATTGATTAATGAAAACATACAGTATAAGGGAGTTATTTTTTTCGGCTTGATGCTGACAGCATCAGGGGTAAAGGTTATAGAGTATAATTCTCGTTTTGGCGATCCCGAAACACAGGTAGTGTTGCCAAGGCTGCAAAATGACCTGTTAGAACTTTTGATTGCTTGTACCAAGGGGACACTGGAGCAGGTCGATATCCAATGGTCGCAGGGTGGTTCGGCTTGTGTGATTCTTGCATCGGGCGGATATCCGGAAGCCTATCAAAAAGGATATCCCATCTCTGGTCTTGATCGGTTGAAGGATAAAGAGGACGTTATTGCTTTCCATGCAGGTACGCTTGCAAAAGACGGTGTGACGCTAACGAATGGTGGTAGAGTCCTAGGGGTTACGGCTGTGGCACCGACTTTGGACGAGGCGATAAAACAGGCATATCAGGGCGTGAACGTAATAAATTTTGATAAAATGCATTTCAGAAAAGATATTGGAGAAAAATAAATATAAATTTTTAACTTTTTTTCAATATACTGCACATAATATAATCAGCAGCTTTTTATATCAGATGCTGTTGCTGCCTTTATAGAATGAATACTTACAAAAAGATACAACAAATTACTTTGTCTGATGAAATAGTAAATTTAGATAAAATCACTTTTTGCTATTTACTTTAATGTAAATTTATTTTAATATAAATAAGAGCTATTATATTTATTTCTTTCTTACTAGCTGTGCTGATAATGGTGTGAGTATTAACCCGTCTCTTGGGGCGAACTGTCAAAATATGGCTTAAATTATCCATGAGTTTTTGGGTGATTCGAAGGAGGGAGGATAGTTATGATTTTTGATAAAATGTTTAATAATACCGATATCCTTGGTTCTGCCATGCAAGCGTCCATAGTCCGCCATGATGTAATTGTAAATAACATCGCTAATGCGGATGTGCCCGGTTTCAAGAAAAAAACCGTGGAATTTGAAAAATATCTAAGATCGGAGCTGGATTCACCTACCCAAAACGTTGATCTCAGCAAGTTAGCTCCCACAGTTCATATTGAGCATGGCAATTACAACTATAGGATTGACGGTAACAATGTGGATATTGAAGCAGAAATGGTGGATTTATACCAAAATACCGTTCGGTATGATGTGTTGGCTAATGGTGTAATGGGAAATTATAAAAAATTGAATTTGGTTTTGAGCAGTTTAAAATAACTTTATTCATTAGAGAAAACAGTCGGTTTTCCTGCTTTCATTTAGAGAGGCGCTTTAGAATTTCAACGGAATAATGGTACGTTTACCAAAAACGCTTTACCGAGGTATAACGCCGAAGTTAATTCGTCAGCGTTTGAAATTGTTATAATTAGCTGAGGGCGATGCTCACGGCTGGCTGTAAAGGAGGGAAGAATGTATAATGGGTTTTTTTAATTCGATGAATATCAGTGCTACCGGCTTGACCGCTCAAAGGCTCAGGATGGACGTTATTTCTGAAAATATTGCAAACGTTGACACAACCAGAACTGAAAAGGGGACGCCATACAAAAGAAAAACTGTCTTATTTCAGGAAAGAGGCAAAGATTATTCTTTTGATGCCATATTTGATTCGGCCTTGAATACCGCTACTCCGGGGTATGGTGTTAGAGTTACAAAAATCGTAGAAGATGATAGGCCGGGCGCTAAAGTTTATGAGCCTTCGCATCCTGACGCCGATGCGGATGGGTATGTTACCAAACCAAACGTAAATATTGTTGAGGAAATGGTCAATATGATCAGCGCTACCCGTTCTTACGAAGCAAATATCACTGCCATCAACAGTACAAAATCTATGATTACTAAAACGCTGGAGATCAGCGCGAATTCTTAAAAATTTTTCTTCCTGTCTTATTAATTTGGCAATATGATTGATTATAAGGAAAAATCCGGCATCGTACGTAACCGAAGCTGTTTTGTTATATAACTGATATCAACCACGCTGCTGTTTTCAGCAGCGTGGTTGATGGGATAAGGATATTCCTTTTGAATTATCGCAGAAATCATATATTCGTACATTATCGCAGCCGGACTGTCCTGTTTATGGCTATGGGTAATTTTAGGGCTGTCTGCTGCAAAATATTATATATTTTCATAGAGATTGCTACATAAGCTTTCATTAAGATGTGGGGTTTGACCATTCCCTGTTTGATGGAGCTTATAAGTAAACGGAGGAGAACGTTATGAATGTTCCAGATGTTAATCTTCAAGCCGCTTTGCAGCCCCTGGGCGCTGGTTTAATAAAAAACTCCGGTGCGGCGCAAGAGGCAAGCGGCGCAACCCGTCCGTTTGATGATTTTTTTCAGGCATACTTAAACTTGGTCAGCGAAACTAATATATATCAAGCAGAGAATGATCAATTGGTCATGGATTATGCCGCAGGCAAAACGGATGATATTGCCGCAGTTACTCTTGCAGGCCAAAAAGCATATACGACGCTGAATTTTACGATACAAGTTACGAACAAAGTTGTAGAAGCATACAGAGAAATTATGCGTATCACTTTATAAATTAGGATCACGATACGGTGAAAGCAAGATTTTGCACTGGCAAAGCTGCAATAAAATTTTGCTACATAATTCATTTGCTGTTCGGATTTATAAAGTAATAGATACCGCTTGTATCGGTAGCATAAAATGAGGTGAGTTAATGCAGGAGAAGGTTCAGTCTGCCTTGAACAAAGCGGCTGATAAGTGGAGGAGCTTTAATCGGGGACAGCAAATCAGGATTATAGCGATTGCGGTCATGGTGGTTATTGCTCTTGGGATCACCATATTCTTGATGATGCGTCCAAGAAAAATGCTTTTGATCAATAATCAGGACGCGACGACTGTTGTTGAGGCGCAGAATGTACTTACCGCACAGGGGATTCGCAGTAATATTGTCAATAACGGCAGCGCATTGGAGATTAATGAGCAAGACTATCCAAGAGCTTATTATAATTTGGAGACTAATTATGTAACAAAGGGTAAAGGCTTCAACTATACGGATATGCTCGATGCCAGTACGATGGGAACAACGGAGAGTACAAAAAAACAGATGGAAACCTGGACGCGCCAAGATCGTCTGGAAAAAACCTTGATGCAGTTCGACGATGTTGAATCCGCAACGATTACGCTTGTTGCTTCGGATGACGCGAATTTCTTTTTGCCTAACAACAAAGCGTCGGCCTCTGTGCTGGTCAAAACAAGGGGCAACAGAACGATCCCGCCAAGTGTTGGGCAGGGTATGGCGGAAATTGTAAAAACTGCCGTCAAGAACCTTGCTATGGAAGATATTTCTATTAAGGATACCAACGGCAACAGCATCTATTCTGGTTCGGACGCCATATCTACAACCGGGGCAATTACTACACAGTATGAAGCGCAAGAGCTTTTTAACAAAACGATTGAAAAACAGATTAAGGAAGCCATCGAACCGCAGTTTGATGTGATCAGAGTTGTTACCAATCTGCATTTTAACTGGGATAAAATTAAAGAGGTCTCAACGACCTATGAAAATACCTTGGGCGATGAGAGCCCGTCAGGACTTATAAATCAAGAATCAACCAGTAAGCAGAATTATACCGGAGGGGCTACTGCCAACGAACCGGGCATAGCGGCCAACGACCAGGCGACAGCCACATACGAAACAGGCGGGCAGGATAATTCATCCGCAAGTATTACAGAAAGAACAGCTAACTATCTGTATGACGCGATCACACAAGAAAAAGAATATGAGTATGGCAATATTCTGAAGGATGACTCTGGAATTTCTGTTTTTGTATATAACAATGTAGTGTATAATGAAGTGGAGATGGAAGCAAGCGGAGAACTGGCAAACACCACATGGGCGGCGTTTAAATCAAACACGCCGGACAGTACAGCCTTGCCTGTGGACGATGCTGTGGTAGAGGCGCTGCGCGTAGGAACCGGTATTCGAAACCTAACCGTTATCGGCAGGAACCTAAATTCGTTTGAAGATAAGATTGTTGAGCCAATCAATATACAGCAGATTGTTGTTTTGATTATTGTCGGAGTATTAATAGTTCTTTTGGCGGTTGGTCTTATTAGAAAAACGCAGCCGGATGAAGTTACCGAGGTCGAGCCGGAGCTTTCTGTTGAAGACCTGCTGGTTAGCACTCAGCTGGCGGAGGAGAGCGACGCGGAAAGCGACGCGGAGAAACTTATGGAAATCGAACTTGGTGGCGACTCCGAAATTAAACGCCAGATCGAAAAATTTGTTAACGAAAAACCGGAAGCCGTTGCACAGCTTTTACGTACTTGGCTGAACGAAGACTGGGAGTGATCAAAGTTGGCTGATATTACGACGCTATCGGGCAGGACAAAAGCGGCGATATTGCTTATAACAATGGGGCCGGAAAAATCGGCTAAGGTATTTAAGCATCTTAAAGAAGACGAGATGGAGCAGCTTACTCTTGAAATTGCAACCATTAACGCAATAATGCCTGATGTCAAAGAAGAGGTTTTAAACGAGTTTTATCAGATTTGCATTGCGCAGCAATATATTACCGAAGGCGGCCTTGCCTACGCGAAGCAGGTGCTTGAGCAGGCGTTGGGTGAATCAAAAGCTCTTGAAGTTATCAGCAAGTTGACGGTATCATTAAAGACAAGGCCATTCGAGTTTGTTCGTAAGGCTGACCCAAGCCAAGTGTTAAACTTTATACAAAACGAGCACCCACAGATCATTGCGTTGATTTTATCATATCTTAAGCCTATACAGGCGGCGCAGGTTCTGGCGGCGTTGGATCCTGACAAGCAGGCCGATGTAGCGAAGAGAATTGCGCTTATGGACAGGGCATCCCCAGATGTCATCAAGGAAGTGGAGAAGGCGTTGGAGAAAAAGTTATCAAGCCTCATGACAGAGGATTTTACTACTATCGGCGGCGTGGACTCTGTAGTAGAGATCCTGAACTCTGTAGACAGGGCGACAGAAAAGCATATCATGGATACGCTCGAGGTCGAAGACACCGATCTTTCGGAAGAGATCAGGAAAAAGATGTTCGTGTTCGAAGATATTATTACTCTGGACAACCGTGCGGTTCAGACTGTTATGCGCCAGCCGGATATCGACCAGAGAGAGCTTGCGATTGCCCTCAAGGGTTCAGGGGAGGAAGTACGCGAGGTTATTTATGCCAATATTTCGAAGCGCCAGAGCGCTATGATCAAAGAAGAAATGGAATTTATGGGGCCTGTGCGTAAAGCTGATGTTGAGGAAGCGCAACAAAAGATCGTTAATGTTGTACGCAGACTTCAAGAGGCTGGTGAAATCGTCGTAGCAAGAGGCGGAGGAGATGAAGTCATTGTCTAGGGTTTTCAAAGCCTCAAATGTAAAAATGGATGATGAAAAAAGGTTTGTTGTGGATTCTCACAGCAACCATGCAACTAAAAACAATGACGAAGCAGCGGCAGATACCCCAGAAATAGACACTGCGCAAGAGAAGGATCGAATTCTGCACAAAGCCGAAAGCAAAGCCAGCCGGATCGTTGCAGATGCCAACACCAAGGCGGAGGAGATTATTGCCGAGGCCAGGGAGCAGGCCGAAATGCTGAAAGCAGACGCAGAACAAAGTGCCAGAGCGGAAGGTTATGACGTCGGGTACGCCCAGGGCGTGTCGGAAGCGGAACAGTTGAAGGTACAAGCGCAGGCCGTATATAATAGCGCGGTCAAAGAAAGGCAAAAGATGTTTGATGACGCGGAGCCTTTTATAATGGAATTGGTGCTCAAAATTGTTGAAAAATTAATGAACAAAACCGCTGCTGCCAGCGAACAGGTCATCATGAACTTGATCCGGCAGGGTTTGAGTGAAACTACTATAACGAAAGACATTAATATACATGTATCTGCCGAAGATTATGATGCAGTTGTTGAGAACAAGCAGGAGCTGATGTCTCTGGTGAGCGGTGGCATAGACATTGAAATAATCAAGGATTTTTCTTTACTAAAGTCTGATTGCATCATTGAAACACCTTTTGGTAATATTGATTGCAGCCTGGATCAGCAGTTTAACGCCTTGAAGGCAGATATCAATTATATATTGGAAAACAGGTGATTTGTTTGGCTGACACTGGTATTGATCTGTCAAAATATCATAGGGTTCTGAGTAAAAGCTACGTCAAAAAACTGGGCAGGGTTTCGCAAGTCGTTGGATTAACCATCGAATCTGTTGGCCCGGACGTGAGCATTGGCAACAAATGCTTTATCAGGGCAAATAAGCATGGTCGTCCCATAACGGCAGAGGTGGTTGGTTTTAAGGACAACAATATCCTGCTGATGCCTTTAGGCAATATGAGCGGTATCGGCCCCGGCAGCATTGTAGAAGCCAGCCCAGACCCAATTAAGATACGCGTGAGCGAAAAACTTTTAGGCAGAGTATTGAATGGCATTGGCGAACCTATGGATGATAAAGGCCCATTGCTTGAGGGCGAAGAGTTCCCTGTGAGTAATATGCCCCCCAACCCTTTGGAACGCAACCGGATCAAGGAGCCTTTGCCCATGGGCGTCAAGGCGATTGACGGCCTTTTGACTATAGGCAAAGGCCAGCGTATGGGGATATTTGCAGGTAGCGGCGTTGGCAAAAGTACGTTGATGGGTATGATCGCAAGAAACGCCCTCGCGGATGTCAATGTGATCGCGCTAATTGGTGAGCGCGGCAGGGAAGTCAGAGAATTTATTGAAAAAGACTTAGGGGAAGAAGGATTGCGTCGGTCGGTACTGGTAATTGCTACTTCAGACCAGCCTGCACTGGTAAGACTTAAAGCGGCAGAAGTAGGCACCGCTGTGGCTGAATATTTCCGAAGCAAGGGAAAAGATGTAATGCTGTTTATGGACTCGCTTACGCGTTTTGCTATGGCACAGCGGGAAATAGGGCTTGCGATTGGCGAACCCCCGGTTTCCAGAGGATATACGCCCAGTGTTTATGCCATGATGCCAAAGCTGCTGGAACGTGCGGGTAATTCGGACAAAGGTTCGATTACGGGGTTGTATACGGTACTGGTAGACGGTGACGATTTGACCGAGCCGGTTACAGACACTGCACGCGGGATTCTGGATGGGCATATTGTATTATCCAGAAAAATGGCAAATAAAAACCACTATCCTGCAATCGATGTATTGGCTAGCATATCTCGTGTAATGAGCGATATTGCAACAAAAAATCATAAGGAAAACGCCAATGAAATCAAAAAGGTCATGGCAGTCTATGCAGATGCAGAAGACCTGATTAATATCGGCGCATATTCTAAAGGCAGTAATCCCGATATTGATAACGCGATCGAAAAGAACCCGGCGATCAAAGAATTTTTGACGCAGAGAACCGAGGAAAAATTCACCTTCGATCAAACTATGGATATTATGAAGCATATAACAGGAAAATAGTTTATATAAAACCATAGTGCATAACAGCTTGTCTTATAACATAAATATGAGCAAACGTACCCAAAACGGTTCGGCAGGCTTGTTATTAAAAACTGGTTTGGCTTTCTGGTAAAGCGGGGCAGATTAAGATGGCAAGGTTTCGGTTTCGTCTCCAGAGTTATTTGGATATCAAGGGCAAGCTGGAAGAGCAGAAAAAAATGGAGTTTGGACGTGCGATAACAACCCTTGAGGATGAAAAACAAAAAAAAATAGAAATAGAAGACAATAAAAACAATAATCTTGGCAGTCTCAAGAAATCTGTAGGCAACAGGGTAGACCCTGGAATGATTCAGGTTTATAATAATTATATCGAACTGTTGAAAAAGATGGAAATTGAACAGCAGCGTGTTGTAGATGCTGCTGCAAAAAAGGTAGAGGAAAAACGGCAGGAGCTTGTCGAAGCCATGAAGCAAAGGAAAATGCTGGAGATTTTAAAGGACAAACAACATGTGGAATTTTTGAAAGAAGAGCTGAAAGCCGAGCAGAAGACGACGGATGAAATCGTAAGCTACAGATATAACAAGCGCGAGGAATAATGGAGGAATGAATATGGCGGCCAAAGCCAAGGATAAAGTAATTGACGAGAGTATTCCTTCCAGCGTGAATGCCGGTGCAGAGACCGTAGACGACGATAATGTGATTGACATAAAAAAAGCGAAGAAGGAAAAGAAAAAAAGAGATAAAATGGCGGCAAAGGCTGGCAAGAAAAAGAACAAGGTTTTGATTCCCCTGATTATTTTTCTGCTGATCATAGGCGCGCTTGGTGCAGTGATTGGGCTTAATGCTTTTGGCCTGAGAGATCGGTATTTGACCGGAATTTTAAAAGATATACCTATTGTAAATCAATTACTGCCGGCAGGGGCACAAGAGGCTGACCCATATGCCTCGGTAACAAAGGAAGCGATGGCGGCGGAAATGGAAAGTTTACAGGCGGAGATTGAGAGGAATAAAACTGAAATCCAATCTCTAAACCAAAAAAGTAATGATTATGTACAGGAAATTTCCCGGCTCAGGGAAATTGAAGGACAGCAGCTGGCGCTTAAGGCCGAGAAAGAAGAATTTGACCGTATGATCGCAATGAACGATCCAACTGCATATACGAAGTTTTATCCTACAATAGACCCGACCAACGCTGAAACTTTATATAAGGAAGCGGTTGTTGCAAGTCAGGCAACCAAAGAAATAAAGGACTATGTTGCGACTTATTCTGCGATGGATGCGGGAAATGCGGCGGCGATATTCGAGCAGCTTGTTCCTACGGATATGAATTTGGTAGTTACTATACTGAAGAATATGAATTCTGATATCAGAGGGCAGATCATCGCTGAGATGACGCCTACTGTTGCCGCAAGTGTGACCAAAATGCTGAACCCGAATGGTTAGGATTCTTCTTCCCTTTGGGGCATATGCGTACAGTTAATCTTGATTTAAAATACAAGGTTTTGGGCAGGATAGAAGGTTCATCCTTGAAATTTTAAAAAATTAAAGTTCTTTTGCTTCTTTTCGTTCAAGAAAAGAAGGTAGGTTTGGGCGGTAAGCCCAAGGTTTTCCAAGTATTAACTGTAGGCATATGCCCCTTTGGGGTGTAAAATATACTTTTTATTTGAAAGGAGGCGAAAGAGAATATGACGTTAATGGATTTGTACATGCAAAGGCTTCAAGCGCCTGTGAGCGCCGAGGCGACACAGGGGAAATCCCAGGACAAAACTGCATCCGGAAATGACTTTGGAGGTTATTTGAGCAAAGCGGAAGCTGGAAACAAAAACACGTTCGAAGCTACAGAAAGTACTCAGGCAAAGAATGGCAAAACAAATTATGGTGATGCAAAAAAGACGGATTACAGCAAAAAGGATTCGCCTGCATCTCAAGCCACAAAAGCAGATGAAACGGTAAAGGATAAACCGGATCAGTCGACGGCAACTCAAACGACAAACACAGGGACAGCTCAGAATGGAAAAACGGAAGAGGCTAAATCAGACTCCTATACCGAAGAGGAATTCCAAAAGGCCACAAAGGAACTGTTGAAAAAACTTTCAGAAGCGTTGAATATGCCGGTTGAACAGATTCAATCTATGCTGGTCAGCTTGAACATTACACCGTTGGAGCTGGCGGATCCGGTGAAGCTGAACGAATTTGTGCAAAAGCTTGCGGGAGTAGATAGCGCCGCCGCTCTGCTGACTGTAGATAATGCGCCGGAGCTTTTTCGAGGAATTAATTCTGCACTTGCCGAGTTCGAGGATATCGCAAAGGCTTATTTACAGAATGTTGAGATCGAAGAAATCGGAAAGCCGCAGTTTATCGACGCTACTCCGGTTAAACCACAACCAATGATTACTGTAAGCGCCCAAGAAAAACCTGTTCAGGTGCAAGCCACACAAGTCTCGCAAGTCCCGGTGCAAGCTGCCCAGGATCAGCAGGTAAAGGTTGCAAATAATCCAGTTGAAGTAACGGCGGAGGCAGAGGTTGAACCCGAAGGAATTGTAGTTTCAGTGGCCGAAAGCCAGACTACAGGGCAGAACTCGGCTCAGACCGAGACAAATACCGACGGCCCTGGCGCTGGAATAGCTGACCCCAATATTGTCGTCACAGCTGAGGCAGAAAACAACACTTTAAGCGGAGTAGAGATCAACCCCATGAATTTTAGCAGCGTGGTAAATGTAAACAGAGCAGAGATCAGAAATGAAGCTGTCAGAAACATTAACACACAGGACATAATTGAGCAGATTGTTCAAAAGATTAAGGTTGATATAAGGCCGGAAGCTTCTGAAATCAAGATACTCCTCAAACCGGAACAACTTGGAGAGGTTACTCTTAAAATTACTAGTCAAAATGGTATCGTGACGGCGCAATTTGTTGCCGAAAACCAGAGGGTTAAGGAAATTATTGAAACAGGCTTCAACCAGCTAAGAGACAGCCTACAGCAGCAGGGGATCAATATTGAGCAGTTATCGGTTTCTGTAGGACAGGATAACCCGGAACAAAGAATGGGGCAGTTCTTGAACGAGCAGAAAAAATCTTCCGGCAGAATCACACAAATCATGGAAGGGATCGAGTTAGAAGAAGAAA
Source organism: Holotrichia oblita (assembly GCA_023690525.1). Lineage (NCBI taxonomy): Eukaryota > Metazoa > Arthropoda > Insecta > Coleoptera > Scarabaeidae > Holotrichia > Holotrichia oblita. The sequence continues at coordinate 56,364 of JALQSN010000258.1, forward strand.
TTGAACAGCCAGTATTAAACAGTTATGTCTATGATAACGAGCTGTATGACGCAAACATGGATTATAAAGTATAGCCTGTGCCATGTGGCACGCAGGAGGTGGAATATATGGCGGAAGACGCTTTGTGGGCTTCTTATATACCAAAAAGTGATCGGACCAGCAGCGTATCTGCTGATTCAGTAACCAGAAGTTCAAGATCCAATGACGCACTGGATAAGAATGCGTTTCTAAAGCTGCTGATTACCCAAATGCAATATCAGGATCCACTCAGTCCGGTGGATGATAAGGAGTTTATTGCGCAGATGGCGCAGTTTTCGGCACTTGAACAAATGCAAAACCTGAACACGACATTTGCCAAATCCCAAGCATATTCTTTGGTGGGCAAATATGCCGACGCAAACCTGTACAATCAACAGACAGGTACGACTACGCAGGTCATTGGAAAGGTTGCGGCAGTTACGATGAAGAGTGGAGAACCGTATCTTGTCATAGACGAGAATGGGGTTTCTAAGGAGGTTCCATTGTCGGATGTAGTCTCAATCGCAGACGATCCAATAACTTCAGCTTTAAATGAAGCATCAGCGATTAACCAGTATCTTGCTCAAAATATTGCTCTGATAGGCAAAAATGTCCAAGCGATTATGATGGATGCTGAAAAGAATATTACTGGATTCGTGGAAGGCAAAGTTGAAGAGGTCAAGATGGCGGGCAAGAACCCTGTTTTGATTGTAAATGGCAAAGAAGTGCTGCTTAGTGAAGTAATTTCTGTTTCCGAAAATAATTTGTTGATGGACAAAAGAGTCTACTATTATGACACGAACAACAACCTCACTTACGGCAAGGTTACTGACCTGCTGGTGACAAATGACAGCGCGACCCTTGTTGTGACGAATGAAGAAAGCAACCCTCCGGTAGCAGGCATCAAAATACCAATTGAAAAGATAGATGCTGTTAGCGATGCGCTTAAATACGTAGACAAAAATATCACACAGGGAACTGTAACAGGAGTAGTCGAATACGTGGTTATCAGAAACATGTTGCCCTATCTTGTTATAGATGGTAACGAAGTTGCTTACAGTGCAGCGGATATTAAGATCAACCGATAAGAAGAGAGTTTATAAGCAGGGAAGCTAAAAGGTGATAACATGAAAGTAGGCAACAATAACATAATCCAACAGAATATAGGGGTTTCTAACACAGTAAACAACAAGCCGGCCGTTAACGCCCTGAGCTTTAACCGGATCTTTAGTGACACGATCACTCAAAAGATCACGACGAACAATAGCTCAAGCCTACAGTTTTCCAAGCATGCACATATGCGTCTGAACGCAAGGCAGATCAGTCTGTCGGACGAACAGTTGCAAAGGGTAGAGGATGGCGTGACGACGGCGCAGACAAAAGGAATCCGAGATTCATTGGTGATTGTTGATGATATTGCCCTGGTGGTGAATACCAGAAGCAAAGTGGTGGTAACTGCTTTGAACAAAGGGCAAGAGACAGAAAATGTTTTTACAAATATTGACGGCGCTGTAATTGTTTGAGAGCCGGACCGATACTAGGGGGCTTTTGGCTTCTGAATGATAGAAGAAGCCAGATGTATATGCGGATCAATTAGAGCTGTAAGGCTATAACACCGCATATATTGTTTGAACTGCATGGACATGTCCATGCCAGCGCAATAGGGAGGCAATTTATTATGATGCGTTCTATGTTCTCGGCTGTGTCCGGGTTGCGCGTACATCAGACAAAAATGGATGTTATCGCAAACAATATATCTAACGTAAACACAAATGGTTATAAATCCAGCAGAGTGACCTTTGCTGAGATGTTTGCACAAACCACAGCAGGCGCAAGCGGCGCGAATGAAGCCCTAGGCCGCGGTGGATCAAACCCAACACAAATTGGCTTGGGTGCAAAGCTGGGTTCGATCGACATGCTGATGACGCAGGGCGTAGCTCAGACTACTGGTGCGCCGCTGGATCTAATGATACAAAATAACGGGTTCTTTGTTGTAATGGACGGAGATATGCGTTACTATACAAGAGCCGGTTCCTTTACAGAAGATGGCAGGGGGAATATTGTTCTTAATAACTCTGGCCTAAAGTTGGCAGGCTGGAAGATGGTATACAATCCTATAAAAAATGCATACGAGCGTGTGGGTGACCTTGATGGGATAAAAATTACCGGCGACGATGAAACTATGCCGGCGGCTGTAACAACAACAATTGCCTTTAGCGGAAACCTAAGCACATCGGAAATTGAACCAAGGGACACAAGCATCAGCTTTTATGATTCGTTGGGAAACAAATATGATGTGGCTGTGCGGTATGAGTATATTGATGCTGCAACATCAGCCACTGGCACCGGTTATTGGTCTATTAAAATGGCCGACAGAGCGGTTGTAAACGGAGATACGAAAAACCCGGTAGGGATTCAGACTACAGGCCCTGCCGCCCCAGCTACAGGGACAGGAACTTTTACAATAGAACCTACAGGAGCGCCGCCGGCTACCTCTACAACAGAGTTTAATGATGAAATTGGAGGGATTTTGTTTACCACCGGGGGACGGTTAGATACCACTGCAGCTGGATTGCTCTCTTCACTGAAGATGATTATTGACCCAACTATGGCAGAAGATCCTGCGGCTGTTTTTGCCACAGGCGGGATTGATGTACTGCTTAACGGACTGACGCAATATGAAGGCAAGAGCGATGCTACCTCTGAAACCCGGGATGGGAATAAATATGGAAAGATCAAGGATATCAGCATAGGGGCGGATGGAATTGTGACCGCAAGATATACTAATGATCAGACGAGGCAAATTTGGCAGGTTGCCATAGCGGACTTCAAAAACCCTGCGGGTCTTGAGCGGCAAGGCAATAACCTGTATGCAGCTACAACAAACTCTGGGGATGCGAATATAATTATTGTAGGAGCCAACGGTTCCTCACTGATCCCAGGGACGCTGGAGATGTCCAATGTAGACTTGGCGATGGAGTTTACTGAAATGATTACTACACAAAGAGGTTTCCAGGCGAATTCGAGGGTAATCACTACGTCGGATGATATGTTGCAGGAACTCGTCAACCTTAAGAGATAATTTGGATAGATTGTTTGATTTAACTTGTTTTATTATGTAAGTTTATGTTAAAATAATAAACAGCAAATTTTGTCATGGGGGTACGGTGTGCTGTGCCCCCATGATGTAGTGACAGATATTTGGATGGAAAGGGCGGAAAACCGTTGTTTTATCTGCCCTTTTAATAGTTTTCCAGGTGATCTTGAAGATAAAAAGGGTTATTGAACTCATATAATACCATATTTTATAGATGATTTTGAAAGGTATCGTTCCACTGCACTCTATAACGCTAGGAGGGGCTGGCATGATTTATATAACAAAGTTGAATGATAAAAAAATTGTGATCAATTGTGAGCATATCGAACAGATCGAAGCGAATCCGGACACAACAATCACAATGAACACCGGGAAAAAACTTATCGCAAAAGAATCAGTAGACGAAATTATAGAAAAAACGGTTGAATACAAGCGGAGTATTTATTCCAGATAAATATATTTAAGAGGGGGATGCCTGCATGGATATAGCAACGCTGATTGGGTTTATTTCAGGAATAATATTTATGTTGATATCTATGTTATTGGGTGTAGATTTTGATGTTGGTAAATTGATTAAATCTTTTGTCGATCCGACGTCTGTAATGATTACGTTCGGGGGGTGTATTGCAGGTACGCTGATTGCCAATCCGCTCAGCACTATCATAACTGCAATGAAAGCAGTTAAATTTACGATCTCCCCGCCAAAGGCGGATGTAGTAGCGGCGATCAAAGAGATTGTTCGCCTGGCTGTGCTTGCCAGAAGAGAAAGCCTGCTGGCGCTGGAAGAGGAAGCGAACAAGATGGATGATCCTTTCTTAAAAAAAGGGCTTACGCTGATTGTAGACGCAACTGAGGAAAGTATCATAAGAGAAGTGTTGAAACAGAAATTTCATATATTGAAAGCAGGCATGGAGACGTCAGAGGCGTATGGGATTTTGTCGCATCGGCCGGCCCTGCATGGGGTATGATCGGAACGTTGATCGGGCTGGTGCTGATGTTGAATGAGATGAATGACCCTTCGACGCTTGGGCCCAAGATGGCGGTTGCGATTATTACAACCTTTTACGGATCAATCCTTGCTAACTTTATTGCAGCTCCGATTGCAAATAAATTGAAAACATATAGCGGTGATGAAATTTTGTTAAAAGAAGTGCAGCTGGTTGGGCTGCTCTCGTTGCAAGCCGGTGAAAACCCCAGGATTATTGAAGAAAGATTAAAAGCCTATGTTTCCGCTTCAATGGGGGCGACTATCACAGAAAACGGGGCTGGTGAGTGATTATGGCAAGGAAAAGAAAACCGGAGGAGCAAAAGCAAGGTGTGGCCGAGTGGATGGCAACTTATGGCGATTTGGTAACTCTCTTGATGTGCTTTTTTGTTTTGCTGTTTGCTATGTCCAGTCTTGATGAAGCGAAGTTTGATGCATTGGCAAGTTCGTTTGGTGGAAACCTTTCATTATCAGATAGTCAAAAAGAATCGATTCTGGAATTATTGGGGAATGGTTTGCTGAACATGCCATCAATGGAAGCACAGGGCCCCTCAAACGAAGTAGTGGAGGATATCCCCGAAGAGTCAGTTGAGGAGAATGAAAGATATATGAAGGCCCAAAATGAGCTTTCTGAGATTATATCGAGTTTTGAAATGTATCTGACAGATGAACAGGTAAGCGCTGCGATTGAAGTAACAAAAGCCGATTATTATGTTTTGTTAAAAATGTCAAATGATCTGCTGTTCGACTCAGGAAGTGCTGAGATCAAACCGAACGCAGTATCCTTGCTGGATATTGTTGGTGAAATTATTAACTCCTATCCCGAAAACGATATTAGAATCGAAGGGCACGCAGATAATATGCCTATCCATACCATACAATATAAGAACAATTGGTACTTATCGGGAGCAAGAGCTATAGAGGTGGGGACATATTTTACTGATAGAATGTCAATAGCCTCAACACGGATTGAGACTGTTTGTTATGGTGAAAACAGGCCAATCGCCTCTAATGACACAGCAGAGGGCAGAAGTCTGAACAGGCGGGTCGAAATCAAAATATTAAGCAAGTATTATTCGAATAATTTTCAATAATCTTGGATGCTGAAAAAGGAGAGAGAACAGTGGAAAAAAACAAGATTTTGATGATCATTATAATCGTTTTGTTGCTTCTAGTATTAGGAACAATCGTTGGTGTAACATTTTTTGCTTATTCCATGTATACAAATAACGCACCTGAACCTCAGGCAACCTCGCAGATATATGATTTGAAAGCATCTGATATCAAAAGCTATAGCATTAACGGCGGTAAAGAATTTGCCACTAATTTGGCAAATTCGTCCAACAGTTCCAACCGGGGCGTTAAGTTCTCGATTGCTCTGGGGATTAATAAAATGAAAGAAGTAGAAAAAGAAACAGTGAAGCTGGAAGAATCACTAGCAGAAAATGAGCCTATGATTAAAGATACAATATTAAAAGTAGCTAGAAGCTACACTTTTGAGGAGCTAAACGTACCTGACGGTCAAAGCGTCCTGGCCGCCGCCTTGCTGGAAAGGCTACAAGAACTGTTTGATACACAACTGATTGTTGATATATATGTTGATTCCTTTGTTACCTTCTAATCTTTAGTGAGGAGAAGATGAATTACTGACGATTACAAAATGGCTCAGACGCTGAATGGGATTGTTATACAGAAATTATTTTATATTCATCCAAAAATAAGTTGACTTATTATTAATATTATTGTTAAATTATAAGTGGGCTAATTTTGGTTATCATAGATCACAAGTAGTTCAAAAATAAGCAGGTGGTTAGTGTATGGGAGATATCTTATCTCAAAATGAAATAGATGAGCTGCTAAAATCATTGTCCAGTGGCGACCCCAGCGCCGTAGTAAAAAAAGATGATGTAAAAAAAGAGGCCAAGGCCTATAACTTTGCCAATCCGCAGAAATTTAGCAAAGAACAACTGAGGTCTTTAGAAATTATATTTGATAATTATTCAAGATCAATATCATCGTTTTTGACAGGCTATTTGAGGACTGCTGTGCATGTAGAGGTGGCAAGTGCTGAGCAGGTAAACTACAGCGAGTTTAATAACTTGTTGGTTAATCCGGTAATTTTGTCGATTTTAGAATTAATGCCGTTGAAAGGTTCTATTGTATTTGAAATATCAGCGGCGATCGGCTATTCTATCATTGACAGGATTTTGGGCGGGCCAGGCATTGGACTAAAAAAGATTAGAGATTTTTCAGATCTGGAAAAAATCCTGCTGGAGCGGGTTTTGGTTCAGATGTTGGCATTTTTGCCGGAAGCGTGGGAAAAGGTTCAGGCGGTTACGCCGCGGCTGGAAAACATAGAAACAAATTCTCAGTTTGCCCAGATCATTTCTCCTTCAGAGATGACAGCCTTGGTTACTTTGACAATTAAAGTCGGCAGCTTAGATGGTTTGATTAACTTTTGTATTCCACATATTGTGATCGAGCCAATTATGGAAAAATTGAATACAAGGCATTGGTTTGCTTCAACAGGATATGACGAAAAAGAGAGTAATTATGAAAATATTGAAGCACAACTAGAAAAGGCCGATATCCAGATTAGCGCAGAGATCGGCAAAACAACAATCACTGTAAGTGATTTTGTCCATTTGCAGGTTGGAGATATCATACCACTTGATTCGTATGTTAATTCGGATATTAATGTAAGGGTTGGCAATTTATTAAAATTTAAAGCGAAGCCGGGCATTAGCAGAAATAAAAATGCCATACAAATAACGTCTTTGATAGATAAGGAGGAAAGCTGATGGGAGATATGCTTTCTCAGGATGAGATTAACGCGTTGTTGGGCGGGATTGATCTTACGGCTTCCAGCAATACGGTGGCGGATTCCTCTGGAGATGCCACCATACTGACAAGTGAACAGAAGGATACTCTGGGCGAGATAGGTAATATAAGCATGGGTACTTCGGCAACAACGCTATTTGCTTTGTTGGGCGTCAAAGTACTTATCACGACACCGATTGTCACTGTGATGGATTGGAAAGATTTAAGCGCGCTATGCGAGCGGCCGTGTGTTGGCATAAGTGTTGGTTATAAAGAAGGCATAGAAGGATCAAATCTTTTGATCTTGCAGGAACGGGACGTTAAAGTGATCTCGAACCTTATGATGGGGGGCGACGGCACCGAGGATATCGACGGTGAACTGAATGAGATTGATATGAGCGCGATTAGCGAGGCCATGAACCAGATGGTAGGTTCGTCTGCAACCAGCTTGTCCTCCTTGGTTAAGATGCGTATTGATATTGATACTCCGCATGCCTTCAAGATGGATTTTAGCAATGATAGTTTTTTTGAAAATATTACGTTTACAGACAGGGAAGTAGTTTGTATTAAGTTTAGGATGGAGATTGGAACTTTAATTGATAGTGAAATTATGCAAATTCTTCCTATGAGCTTTGCGTTGGATATGGTAAACATTATGAGAAGCGATTATGAGGTGACAACACCTCCGGCGCCAAAAGAGCCTGAAAAACAGCCGCTGCAACAGTCTGTTGCAGCAACTCCGGTAGCAGAGCCGCAGATGTCGCCAGCCCAACAGTCAATGTATCAACAACCGCCATACCAACAACCAATGTATCAGCAACCACCATACCAACAACCAATGTATCAGCCGTCGGCATACACGCCGGAGCCAATGCATATGCCTCAGCCATCAGCATTTCAACAGAACATCAATGCGCAGCCAGCGCAATTCCAGAATTTTGATGTTACATCTGTTATCCAACAGAAAGAAAACATTGATATCATTATGGATGTACCGTTGGAGGTAACGGTCGAATTGGGTAGGACGAGTAAAAAGATCAAAGAGATACTGGAATTTTCACCCGGCACGATCATTGAGCTGAACAAACTTGCCGGTGAGCCAGTTGATATATTGGTCAACGGAAAGTACATCGCCAATGGCGAAGTCGTAGTTATTGATGAAAATTTTGCGATCAGAGTTACTGATATCCTAAGCGCAGAGCAGAGGATTTAATATTATAAGGAGTGAATTATCAATGGCTGATAAGAGAATTTTATTAGTTGACGACGCCGCAGTAATGCGTATGATGTTAAAAAAGATACTCACAGAAAATGGTTATACTGTCGTTGGTGAGGCGGAAAATGGTTTGAAAGCAATTGAAAAATATAAAGAACTATCCCCTGATTTGGTGATTATGGATATTACAATGCCTGAGTTGAATGGGATACAGGCTACTAAGGGTATCAAAGAGATTAATTCGGGCGCTTTGATTATTATGTGCTCGGCAATGGGTCAACAGTCGATGGTTATCGAGTCTATACAGGCAGGCGCCAGAGACTTTATAGTCAAGCCCTTTCAGCATGATAGAGTTTTGGAGGCCGTGCAAAAAGTTATAGGATAGGAGACGATCCACAGTGCTTGCTGAATATTATCCTATAGTTATATTACAAACTACAGACTGGTCCAATTCTAGTGTTACAAAATTTGTGGGCCAGTTTTTTAGTATGATACTTATTTTCATTGTCGTTGCGTTTATGGCTTATTATGTGACCAAATGGGTAGCCTCTTCCAAAAATGTCAAAAAAAGCGGTAATCTGGAGCTGATTGAGAGTATGAGCGCAGGGGTTCAGGGTGCTATACAGATCATTCGAGTGGGCCAAAAGTATTTTTTGGTTGGTATCACAAAAGAAAAAATCAGCTTTCTAACTGAAATCGACAAAGAAGAGATCCAGATACAGTCAGGTCAATATGCAGTCGGTTTTGAGAAATATTTTAAAAAATACATCAACAAACTAAAAAATAACTCTGAAATTGATCCGGATGAGAACGCTGCCATGGAAGACAAGGAACTTGAAGAGGATATTCCTTCCGGTCAGAATAGTAATAAAGATAGCGGCTTTGGAAACAAATCGGAGTAAAATAGATTTTTATCCGTAAAAAGCTGAGGCACCATTACTGTTTGGTAAAACAAACGCAAGTAGCGTAATGTAGTGTAGATTAGAGTAGAGGAACAACGATGAAAATAAAAGCCCTACGGTTTATACCAATTTCAAAAATAGTCAGGGTGATGATGGTTGTCCTGCCGATATTTATTTTTCAGTTGTTTTTCGGCGGCAACAACGCGTACGCCCAAGGGGTTCTCCCGCTACCCAATATTAATATCGGTGTTGCGGAGACCCCAACCGAGGCTGCGTCCAGCTTGCAGATTTTGTTTGCGTTGACAATTATATCATTGTCGCCGTTTATTCTGCTAATGCTGACAAGCTTTACAAGGATCATTATCGCTATGTATTTCCTGCGTTCTGCACTCGGGACACAGCAGATGCCGCCGAACCAGATTATGATTGGGTTGGCGTTGTTTCTGACCTTATTCCTGATGAGCCCGACACTGACTAATATCAACGATATGGCGTTGCAGCCGCTGTCACGCGGGGAAATCACAACAGAGCAGGCGGTTGAACAGGGACTAGAACCGTTGCGGGAATTTATGCTTCGTCAGATCGGAAACAACAGGGAAGCAATCAATATGTTTTCCGGGCTGGCAGGAGAACAATATGCCACTCCAGAAGAGATTCCTTATTCTGTATTGATTCCCTCATTCATAGTCAATGAAATTACAATCGGTTTTGGCTTTGGGTTCATGATCTATCTTCCTTTTATTGTAATTGACATGGTAGTTTCCTCGACACTGATGGCTATGGGTATGATGATGCTGCCCCCGGCAATGATCAGCTTACCTTTCAAGCTGTTGCTGTTTCTGATGGTAGGCGGCTGGAATGTGGTGATCGAGATGTTATTGAAAACTTTTTCGTAGCGCAATGTCTTATATTAACCTCATTTAAAATAGTTGCGATACCGTGCAAAAAACGCCTAAAGCAACTCCGTTTTTTGCGTGATTGTTCTTTTTTTGATTGAGGTTAGTATTAGCAAACAGAGAAAGGATGGATTTTATGACAGAAGATCAAGTGTTGACTGTTGTTCAAGAAGCGATACTGACAGTAATATATGTATCTGCACCGCCTTTGTTATTGGGTCTGGTAGTTGGTTTAGTAGTAAGCGTTTTTCAGGCGGTTACTTCCATCCAAGAGCAAACGCTGGCGTTTGTACCCAAAATACTGGCGGTCTTTTTTGCAATATACGTTTTTGGCAGCTGGATGATGGCCATGCTGAAACAATTCACACTGGGGCTGTTTGATAATATACCTTTGTTCCTGAAATAGAGGTTGTGTGATACCGGATTGCCTGACGTAGAAGGATTGATTTTATTGCGGTTGAAAACGGTGATATGATGGAAATGAGCTACGCTGCTTCTATACTTGCATTTTATAATAACATTGATATCTTTCTTGTTGTATTGGTTCGTATTTTAGGATTTATCCTTATTCTACCAATATTATCTGGAACAAATATTCCAACCATCTCAAAGATAGGCTTAGCAGTATTCATTGCTATCATTGTTGTATCTACACAGAGCGTAACGCAGATTCAGTACGAGAATAGCTTGGTTGGTTTTGTGCTACTCATTATTCAAGAATTTATGGTAGGTTTTATTGTTGGTTTTGCTGTGTATATTATATTTGCAGTGTTTTTCTTTGTTGGTCAGTTGGTAGACTATCAAATAGGATTTTCTATGGTCAGTGTTTTTGACCCCATCAGCCAGATTCAGGTTCCCATAACGGGTAATCTATATTATTTAACAATATGCGCCTTGTTTATCGCTAATGGTGGTTTTACTGAATTGATTTATACAGTGGCGCGTAGTTATGAAGTGCTGCCTGTTGGAATGGCTAGTATTTTGAACAACGAGAAGCTGATCCTGTATATATTAAGAATGATAGCCGATTATTTTGTTCTGGGTGTTCGGATACTACTACCGGTGGTAGGAACGATTTTGATTGTGGATGTGGCTCTGGGGTTGCTGACAAAAGCTGTGCCGCAGATGAATGTGTTTGTGGTGGGTATGCCGATCAAGTTGTTTATCGGCTTGATTGTGCTTATGATGATAGTTCCTGCGCTTAGTCAGGTGTATCAACTTGTATATAAAAACATAATTAGTTATATTATGAACATTATTTGGGGAATGATGCCCTCGTGATAAGGCTTGATAACCGAAATCTGGATGATAAAAGAACTGTAAGCTGTGTTTCTTTCGGGCTGATTCCCCTCAACCTTTCTTTCTTTGCGGAAAGCTCGGGCGATAAAACTGAAAAAGCTACGCCCAGAAAGAAAAAGAAGGCCAGAGAAGAAGGGCAGGTAGCCAAAAGTAACGAGCTAAACACGGCATTTTTGTTTATCTTTGTCTTTGTGGCGCTGAGAGCTTTTGCACCGATGATGATTGAACGATTGCTGGCGGTTTTTAACAACAGCTTTGCCCTGATGTCCGAAGCAAATGATTATTTCAATATTCAGAATATCAACAACTATATCAGTCACTTATTTTTGCAGGTACTGATCACTGTGCTACCAATTTTTGCCGTTGCTATGGTAGTAGGTATCCTGCTCAATGTCATACAGGTGGGCTGGCATCCGACAACCAAGCCGTTGAAGCCGAAATTTAGCAATATTAGCCCCATGAAGGGTTTTAAACGAATATTTTCGCCAAAAGCGCTTATAGAGCTGGTCAAAGCGTTAGGAAAATTTGCAATTATCGGATTTTCAATATATAATACTTTAAGTAAAGAAGTTTTTATGATATATTCATTTTTGGATATGGAAATCTTTGCTTCTTTTAGTTATGTCGCTAATCTGGCAGTGGATGTCGGCATTAATGTAGGAGCCTGGTATTTGGCGATTGCGGCGGCGGATTTTGCATATACACGATTCAAACACTCTAAAGAGTTGCGTATGAGCAAACAAGAGGTTAAGGATGAATATAAATCTGTTGAAGGAAATCCACAGATCAAAGGCCAGATCCGTCAACGAATGAGAGAAGCCTCTATGCGCAGGATGATGCAGGACGTACCCCAGGCGGACGTTATTATCACCAACCCTACGCATTATGCGGTTGCGTTGCAATATGACCGGTTTAAGGGCAGTGCCCCTGTGCTGGTAGCAAAAGGTGTAGACCACCTTGCGCTGCGTATCAAGGATATCGCCGCAAAGAATGATGTTACAGTTGTTGAAAACAAACCTTTGGCTAGAACACTCTATGCAACCGTGGATATC